>PVJA010000220.1:133745-204663 GCA_004027025.1 Myocastor coypus | reverse complement strand
TTTTTTATTTTATTTATTATTTTTATTCTTGTTTTAGAGCCTTTGCTTGTTTATTCACTCTTTTATGGCCGGCTCAGCCCAACCTGAGGGCAGGGCTGGCGCAGCATGTGGTGCCCGGGATCGAACCGCGGTCTCTGAAGCCGCCCAAGCTTCCCCAAGCAGGCGCTTTAGACCACTGAGCCATCCTGCCGGGCCCCTCTCTGTTCTTTTTTAAATGTTTGCTTAAATATATGTATGTATATAATTACTACTTTACCTTCTTTCTGTGTGCAATTCGTATACTCAGTGTGATAAAACCATCACTACTATTCCAAGAAATTTTTTCATTATACCAAACAAGAACCCTGAATGAATAATGCCTCCCATGAGCTATGTATAAATATATGTGTGTGTGTGTGTGTGTGTGTGTGTGTGTGTGTTGTTTAGCCATTCATCTGTTGAAGGACACAGGACACTTGGGCTGTTTCCACATTTTTGGTTATTATGGCTAATCTATCTATTAACACTAGTATATATGATTTGGGAGGGTTTTTTTTTTTTTTTTCAGGACTAGGGATTGAACTCAGGCCCTTGCACTTGCCAGGCAAGCGCTTATTCTACTGAGCTATTTCCCTGGCCCCTAACATTAGTATATGTGATTTCAGCCCTATGTTCAAGTATTCTGGATACATACATAGGAACAGAATTTCTTTGTCGTAGAGTAGTTCTATATTTAACTCTTTTGAGGAAAAACTCAATTGTTCTCCACAGGAGCTTTGTCTTTTTATCTTCCATTTTTTATTCTCACTAGCAATGCACAAGGGTTTCAGTCTATGTCCTTATCATCATTTGTCATTTTTCACTTTAAAAAATTATAGCCACACTGATAAATGTGAACTGATGTCTATCTCAGTGTGGATTTGACGTACATTTCCCTAGTGACTGATGATGTTCAGTATCTTTTCCTAGGCTTATTGGCCACTACTATTATCTGCTTAAGAGAAATGTTAATTCAAATCATTTGCCCATTTTTGAAACTGGGTATATCATTATTGTTGATTTTCAATAATTCTTTTTATGTTCATTTATTCATTATTCATTCAATATATATTTATTCATTATCAGGTTATGACTTGCAAATATTTACTTCCATTGTGTAGGTTTTCTCTTCACTTTCTAGTGATGTTCCTAGGGCCACAACAGTTTTTAAATTAGGTAAAATCCAATTTATCTATTTTTGTTTTATTGCTGTATATTTAGGATCATAATTAATAATTTATGCTTAATCCAAAGACAGTAAAGTTTTTTGCTTATATTTTTTCTAAGAGTCTTATAATTCTTGCTCTTAATATTAGAGGTTTGATCCTTTTAATTTATTTGTACAAGGTAAAGTTGTAAATTCATTCTCTTGTATATTAATATCCAGTTTTCCTAGGCTATTTTTGGACAAACTGACCTATTCCCATGGAATCATCTTGTCAACCCTGTTGAGATCAACTGATGATACATGTGATAGTTGACTTCTTGGATATCTATTATATATATTTTATTGGACTGTTTATCTTCATACAAGCACCATATTGTTTTGATGAAGATATCTTTAAAATAAATTTTAAATTAATTAGAAAATATATAAATCTTGTATCATTTCATTTTCTGAGATTGTTTTGCCTATCCAGGTCCCTTGGGGTTCTGTATATATTTTAGAAACTGTTTCTATTTCTGAAAAAATTGACATTGGGATTTGATAGGGTTTGCATGAAATTATACATCCTCTGGGTGTGGAAGAGTGGAAAAGACCTATCTGCGACAGGGAATCTAAAGGAACCAGCCGAAGGCCTGGTGCTCCATGGAGTGTCCCATGTGAGTTTGTGTGGGGAGGCTGAAAGGCTTGTGGTGGAAGGCTTTAGAGTCAGTGCAGGAAGCACAAAAGGTTGGTGCTGGAAGATAATTCAATTTCAAACACACTGCTCTGGAATTGAGGAGATAGCTCAGTAGAATAAGCACTTCTCTGGCAAGCACAAGGGTCTGAGTTCAATCCCTGGTTCCACAAGAAAAAACAACAACAACAATCAAACACGCTGCTCTGATGTATCTACACCCTTCCCCTGTACATTATTATCATCACAAATTATCTTACACAAGATATACCCATTGACATTGTCTTAGTTACTTTCTGCTCCTTGCTGGGACAAATACCCGACACTCAAAATGAAGGAAGGAAAGGTTTATTTAGCTCACAGTTACTGGAGATCTCAGTCCATATTCAGCTGGCTCCAAAGCAGACTGGCACATGGAAGAGGGCAGCCTTCCATGGCAAGGGACAGAGAGCAAGAGCACACTGGGAGAGAGCCCCCAGCTGCTCAAGCAGCTAACTTCTCTTCCTGTCTTATATTGAAATGCAGATCACCTGCCCCAGGGGAGAGGCAGCACCCATTTCCACAATAATCAATTATAAATTCCAGAAGCCACCAGGACCCCATGACTGCATGAGGCTTTGAGGGGGCACCTATACACAAACCATAACAGATATAATCTTAAAATTATTATTTTATACAATTAGTTTCAAATCATGTAAGGAAAAGCCAGAAGTCCAAACCTAAACTAAATCAAACAAAGCCAGTTACAAATCAAGCCAAAAATATCTGCTTTTATATTTACCTATATAATTACCTTTGCTCATGTTATTTCTTCTTACTGCTTCGAGTTACTATCCACTGTATTTTTATTTCACTCTGAAGGACTTTTTAAAATATTGTTCTAGGAAGGCCTAACAGTAATAATTTCTCTCAGCTTTTGTTTACTAAGAAGTATCTTGGCTTCTATCTCATTCTTGAAGCATTGTTTTACCAGATAGATAGAGAATTTTTGATTGAGTTTTTTTTCTCTCACTGCCTTATGCCATTGTGGCTTCTTGTGAGGAATAGACTGTTAATTTCCTGAGAATGTTTTATACGGATATAAGGGGAAAACTCCAGCCTGAAAGTTATCTGGGACAAGTTCCTATTCTCTAAAACCAAAAAATGAATTTTAGGAACGATGGAGGTTAAGAGTAGAATATAGTTATTGGGGGTGGGGAAAAGCTTCTGTCTGAGAGAGGAACAGAAGGGGACCAGAGTGGAACGCCTGGGAATCTGCCTTTTCTAGGAATTTTATAGAGCAAAGCCATGAAGTGTAGGGCGGGTATCTAAGGTTGAAAACATGGGAAGTCTCTCATGAGATGAGTTACAACTATGGTCCACCAATGAGATGACAAGCATAATTGCTCAGGTAAACTTGATTGAAGTAGAATCAAATGGGGAAGTGAATCACATAATAAGCAGGCATGAATGCAAAACAGGTTTTTGTTTGTTTGTCTGTTTGTTTTCCTGTAGGGGAGTGGGTTAGTTATGCTTTCTGGCTTTTTCAAGGTGATTGATAATTATTCAGAATATCAATCTCTAATACTCATCCCTAGGAAGGTATGTGGCTGCATTTGTTTACTCTTCTGTCTTGAGATGCCTGCCTCTCCTACAGTTGCAAAGTATCTTGCCTTCCATATTGGACCCTTTGAGGGCCTAGCCCTGTCTGACTACCTATAATATTCCTATTTAACTCAACTGCCTAAAACAGTACATGATGGATTACTTCTCTGATTCTGTTTTCAAATTTTTCTCTTTGTCTTTGTGTTTCAATCATCTGAGTGGATCTCTGAGTTCTTCCTGCTTGGGATTCAGAGGGTTTCTCAGATGTTTATATTATGTCTTCCATCAGATTTGGGAGGTTTTTCAGCCATTATGTCTTCAACTACTTGTTCTGTCTCTCTCTTTTCTGCAATTCATGTATTAGTATATTTTATGATGTCCTGTGGGTCCTTTGGGCTTTATTTTTCTTCACTCCTTCTTTCTTTATGTTTCTTGGACTCAGTCATCTCAATGACCTCATCTTTGAACTCACTGATTTTTTTTCTCCTGCCTATGTGAATCTGCTATTGAACATTTCCAATGGGTTTTTAAAATTTCATTTATTGTAGTAATTGTCTCTAAAATTTTTTCTGAATGTCTCTTTATGTCATGTTTCTAATTTTGTTTTGTTTTGTTCTTTGTAGTTTCCTGTGGGGGAGCCACCTGAGTGACTGTTCTTGAAAGAGGAGCAATTGCCTCCATTTTGGCTGAGACTGGCCCTGTTTCCATGTGTTGATATATACAGAGGTGGCTAGCACTTTTCCTTATCCCTTCAATTGGCTTTAAACAGTGCGTATCGATCTAGCCAAGGTGCTGGTGATGGTCTTTGAAGATGGCAAGAGTGTTTCCCTGGAACCTCACCCAATGCTCTCTACTGTAAGCTGGGTCAAGATGGGATGAAGAGCCAATTCTCCACACTGCTGGCTGGGATGGAGCCTCAATACAGAAGCTATAACTTTCTGGAACTTGAAAGATCACACATCAGAGCTTAAACGCCAACCCCCAAATATTAGGTACTATTTCAGTTGCATTATGCAGCTTACTCTCTCTGCATTGTATCACCTCGCATTACAGAGGTGATTTCAGGTCTCCTACCTAGCCCAGCTCATAGCACTCACCTACTTCCTACCATTCTCACAATCACCCATCCTCAAACAACTCCTTCTGTCATGAATGAACAAAACCTGGGTTCAGTCCTGGGTTGAGGCCTCTGTTCCAGATAGCCATCATCATCGTGGGACTTAGGACCCCCTGGCTCCCCATAACTACAAATATGCCTTTAGTGTCTTTATTCTCATCATGGGTTTCACTGGATGTGGTTGATTGGAATTAACCTGACATGATTCCATTAATTTATCTATGGGATTACAAACATAAACTCAGGCCACTGAATGTTGATTAACACTCTTGACTTAGAATGTCATGATTTATATGTCATATTTAGCCTTTCTCAGACATGATTTCTGTCAAATTCTTTTTTCCCTATAAACATCATACTTTCTTCCTTGTTTGAAAATTGTAGTTTTTTAAAAGATGGGGTATTCTGAGTGCCATACAGTGGTAAATCTGGGACTATAATTCTCCCACTGCTCAGAGATCACTGATTTTTCTTACAGAGAGCTAGGACCATCCACTCGACTTTTGCAGGCTATTTCTAGAAAGCACATACTCCTTATTGAAGGTGTTCACTGAAGTTCCTATTTTATTGTCCAGTGACCTGATAAAAATTCCCCTAAATGTTTGGCTCCTAAAAGTGTGTAGGAGTGGAATGGAGAGGACAGGAAGTACCATCTCTTTAAATCTTCTCATAGCAGAGAAACTCTACTGTGATTTGAGACAATGGCCAGCCTTAGGACTAGCCCTTCAGTGGTCAAAAGCAGTGATTAACAGTTAAAACTCATAATCCCTGAGTTTTAGAGGCATGGACTATCTCAGCATCATCAAGGTGCCTCAGTAGCAACACAGGCCCCCATCTTCACTGTCACCTGCCAAAGGATTAGTGGGCAAGGGATGCAAGCACACATGGAATGTACATTTATGAAAATGTGCTTGCTTCTTCACCAAGCTTTCTTCTGGATACTGCAAGTGTTCAACTAGGCTTCAGAGTTCCCAGGAATGGATTCAGTCATCTCTTGGCAACTCAGTAGTTATCTCTGGAGAAACAGATCCCTGTAGCTTTCAACTTCTCCATCTTCTATGGCATCACCCACTTACCTTGGGTGAAGGAAGACCTCACTCCCAGCTCAGCTTCCACAACCCAGGCCCCCTTCTATTGACCAGGAGTCTGTGGACAATGGACAATGAGTGCATTCTTTCACCTCTATTGCATCCCCTCTGAAGCACCACAGATGTCACTATATTAGAATGCACTCTTCTTTCCTGTCTGACTTTCAAAAGTCGTTGAAATCTGCTAGTCTGGTTGGTTTACATCTTTTTTTTTTTTTTTTTTTTAAGGGTCTATAGGTGTTCAGGTTCTCACTACTAGATCAGACTTGTAGTGATCCACCTGTTTACAGCCTCCCAAGAGCTGGGATTGCAGGTCTGCCACCATGCCCAGTCTCAGTTTACATCTTCTAAAACTATTCGACTTACACTGTGGCAAGATAGTAACAGGGTGTGTGTGTGTGTGTGTGTGTGTGTGTGTGTGTGTGTGTGTGTGTGTGTGTGTATGTTGGGGGGGGAGTATAACTGGAGTTGAATAGAAGCACCAGGAATCGCTTTTGTGCAACACATTGTTTCCTTGCAGCTCTGCTATCATTGACAGTCATTGGGCACCTCCATGTACTGGCTATTGTGGCCTGTAGAGGTCATGAACCAGAAGGTTGCTAGGTTTTTACCCAATGCTGTGGATAAAACCATGGCATGAAGGTCAACCCTGGGCTGCATTTATGAGAAGTTGAGTTAGAGCGGAATACCTAGGGGTCCTGGATATTGCAAGAAGAAACACCAAGTCTCAAGCAGTCAGATCCTAGTCCCATGGAATTCCAGGGCAGCCTGCTACGACAGCATTGTCCCCAGTCCAACCTTCCTTGAACAGAATTGGTGACTAACAGGCATCTCTCATCTGGGGAGCTATCTGAGCCATGTGGCTCCAGGAGTGGGCAAGACTCTCTTTTATCTAATTGCAAATGGATGTCAATAATTCTTCCAGGCCTAGGGAAGGCTTCTCTTTTCCCTATTCTTTGGTGTTTAATATTGAGTTTCAGCCCAGCTGCTGTCAAAGGACCTACAGGAAAATCCGTTTTTATTGAAGCTGAAAAGGTCAGTTTTCTTGGACGTCTCCATGGTGAAAATAATAAATGCAGCTCATTCATACCCTTATGCTATTTAGGCTCTCTGGCTAGAGTGACCCTTGGAGAAAAAGCATCTGAGACTTTAATTATGTCTCCCAACCTTCCAGATCACAGTGTCTGTAAAAGGGATTGACTGGGATACTTGCCTCTTCGGGTCACTAACAAGATAGGTGGTCAGGAAGTTGATCACCCTGCTATGTGACACTTGGCTTAGCCTAGACAAGGCCCATTGGCTTAGAAAAACAGGTCACTCACTTGGTCTCTAGTGGGGCCCATTTATGTGGCTTCTGTCATCCAGGGCTTGTCCCATCATTGACCCAAATTTGTAGGGTAGGTTTTTCCCCTCTACTATCTGAATTCCACCTGCAGTAGAGACCCTGTGCTAGGGAAGCCTGAATGGCTCGGGCTCAGCTCCTGGGCACTGGCAGCCTCCGCTCCCAGAGGAGTCCCCCACTGCCTGGCACAGCTGACAACAGGGCCACTGGGAGCACAAGTACATCTCATTTGGATTGGCTGGTTATAGACAGAGATCAGGTATAGGTATGGCAATGCATGAAGGCAGAAAGGGCAAGAAGAGGGCATCCCAAGCAGGGTAGAACACAGAGGGTGCAGGGAGGAAACCCAAAGCCAGGCCTGTGTTTATGTCATTGTAGGTCTTCTTTCCTTAATAGCTTGACAGATGAGATCACTTATAGCTATCTTTCAATGCTTAATTTAACTGCTTAGACTGCTAAGACAGAACACCTAAGAACCAGCAATTTATAAAGAATAGAAGTTGGCCTGGCGGAATGGCTCAGTGGTCCAAAGCGCCTGCTTGGGAAAGCTTGGGCGGCTTCAGGGACCACGGTTCGATCCCCAGCACCACATGCTGTGCCAGCCCTGCCCTCAGGGCGGGCTGAGCCGGCCATAAAAATGAGTGAATAAACAAATAAAGGTTCTAAAACAAGAAAAATAAATAAATAAATAAAATAAAAAATTCTTTAAAAAAAAAAAAAAAGAATAGAAGTTTATTTAGCCCATGGTTCTGGAGGCTGGGAAGTCCAAGAGTTGGTGCCAGCATCTTCTCAGCATCTTCCTGCTGCCTAACAGCATGGCATTGAGCGTCACGTGGCAAGAGGGAGCAAGCACACTCTCAGGAGGCTGTCAGTACTCAGTTAGGGTCTCTGCCTGCTTGCCTGCCTGCCTGCCTGCCTCTCTCTCTCTCTCTCTCTCTCTCTCTCTCTCTCTCTCTCTCTCTCTCTCTCCCACTCCCTCTTCCTCTCCCCATCCCCTCTTCTCTCTCCCCGTTTCTGTTTGGTACTATGGATTGAATGTAGGGCTTTTGCACTGAACTTTATCCCCAGCCCTTTATTTTGCAAGACTAACTTGCCCAGACTAGGTTCAAATGCATAGCCCTGCTGCCTCAGTCTTCCAGTGTGCTACCTGACTCTTCTTTTTTTATAAAACCATCAGTGCCATCATGGGGTTTCTGCCTCATTGATTCACCTAACCCTCATTACTTCCCAGAGGCACCTCCTCCAAATATTTTTTATTTATGGATTTTGGGATTGTTTCCCATATATGAACTTGGGGGTCATATTCAAACCATAGCAATGTAGGGTTTTTCTGTATTTGTGTTTTCTTTCTTTCTTTTTTTCTTCTTTCTTTCTTCTTAGACAGAATCTCACTATGTAACCCATGCTGGCCTCAAACTTATGGTAATCCTCCTGCCTCAGCCTCCCAAGTGTTGGTATTACACCATTATACCACCACACTCATAAGTGATGTTTGTTTATTTATTTATTTATTTATTTAATTTTTTATGGCCAGCTCAGCCTGTCCTGGGGGTGGAGCTGGTGCAGCATGTGGTGTTGGGGATTGAACCCAGTCCCTCTGGTTGCCTCAACTTGCCTAAGCAGGCACTTTAGACTGCTGAGCCATCTCACCGGCCCATGTTTATTAGTTTTGCATGCTATAAATAAACCTTTTCAGCCTACAGGCGATCTGCTTCAGTCAGCAAAATTTTATCTCTTTATTTTGCACAAGTTTTATTCTTTTCTATTAATCATATTAGCACCCTTATCCTCACTGGATTTTTAGTGTTTTTTCTTTAAATTGTCGCCTTCTTTTCACTTGCAGCACATTCTGAAAGAATGCTCTCAAGCTCCCAGTCCATGGAGCTGGAGCAATTGTTCACAAGGCCTCTCCGGATTCTCACTGCCCTTGATGCCTTTTAAATTCTGCTGCTTGCAACCTCAAATTGTTCATCCAACTTCCAGCTCCATTCGGACCACAGCAAGTTTTCACCTCCTCCTCATCTCTTCATTTGCAGAGTTATTATTTGGGTTTTTTTTTTTCTTTCAATTCAATATCTGTTTTTGAGAGCAAATATTTTTAGAATTCTGGTTTCCTCCTTCCTTGACATTATTACAATATAGTTTTCTGCCCTGCCGTCCTTTTCTCTCACCCCCAGGGTTCTGCTGGTCAGCATGGGTGTGTGCCCCATCCCACCGTGTACCTGAGACTCATTCCACTTATTTAGGAAAGTTGCCCCTGGACAAGAGGCAGGACCCAATGTGGTGATGAGGGGGCACTGTGAGAAGGGCCCTGGCCACAGGATTCTACAGGCTGAGAAGCTGGGCTCTTCCTTTGTCCTCTGGGAACAAAAGGTGTTGGAACAGTGCCTCTATTGCACCAGGCTCAGCACTGCAAGATAGGGGAGATCTGGAAGGAGTTTCTCTACCCAAGGAAATATCCAGGCTAGAGAAACCTCCCAGCCTCAAAGGGCTTCTCCATGCAGTTAAGCCTGTGCTCATGGCTCTGGGGCTGGCGGGGAGCCTCTGAAGTCCCTTGGGACATGGCAGGTACTGGCCCCACCTCTCCCTGGCTGTGTCCAAAGCCTACCCTGCCCTGGATAGGAAGTGATGTGTGTGCCATTCCACAAGCAACTCCTGTGCTAGACTTCTCTGACACTACACTATTACAGGTCTGTCCCAGCAAACTGTCACTCTGGTCTCAGTTGCCCAGCAGCTGGGAGAAACTGCCTGAGGTTTGCAAAATGTGGCTGATGCTTGAATTTCAGTAGGGCTTTCCTGAAATTTGTTTTCCTCACCCACTTTCTTCATTGCAGAGAAGAGACCAGAGGTCTTTCCCTTACACTACCGCCTATATCCATCACAGCCAGCTGCCTGAATTCCATCTTGGGGGGTGGGGTGGGGGGAGACTGGCAATTGAGCCCAGTGTGTTCATGCTGAGCTTTAGATCCATCATTTTTGTTTATTTTGAGATAACATCTGACTAAGTTGCTCAGGTAGAGCTCAAACTTTCCATTCTCCTGCCTCAGCCTCCAACTGTGCTGGGATTACAGACATGCCCAACTGTCTCTGAATACCTTTTTACATATATCTGCTGCTAAAGAATTTGGTGAACAATGTTTCCTATCGAAACTTTAATAAAAGACAAAACTACATTGTACACTGTGACAAGGTTGATGATATGTCTTGGGAAATTTGGAGACAGAAAGCTCAGCTTTGTCTGAAGCTATAGAAATAGCAGCATCGACCTTGGGTTCCACAGCTAAAATTAATTAAGACAACCAGTCCCCACAGATCCCTCAGATCAGCACCCGGCACAGGGAGATCAGTAAGTGATACGTAGGCCTTATTTACAATACTAAAATTATCTCGCTTTTTCCTGTTATAACACAACCTCCCTGGTTAAATTGCTCTGCTGTGGATAAATCACATTCTGTATTTATAGTGGTATACAGAGTGAGTCTCTAAAATACACAGGCCTCAGGTTGAGATTAGGGTTTACCTCCAGTGCAAAGCCTTAAGTTTTACTAAAGAACATTGATGGATAAGCACGCCATTTCTGAGACAGAAAAGAAATCAGTGTTATTTGGGTTTATCCTATAAAACTAACCTTACTCCAAACTTTTCAAAGAATTACAAACAGAACATGAATGCATGTATTGCAATTTCTGTCAAGAAACCTACAAGATTATCATAGAACCAGGCATGGTGGTGCACACCTGTAATCCTAGCACTCAGGAGGCTGAGGCAGGAGGATCATTACAAGTTTGAGACCAGCCTGGGCTACAAAATGAGCTGAATGTCAGCCTGAACTGCATAGTAAGAGAGACCCTGTCTCAAAAAGACAACAAACAAACAAAAGATTATCGTGGAACTTCCACCAGCTAGCCATTGCTCTTGATGTTGTAAAACTGTAGCACAGCATGCGGAATGCCAGGCTGCCAGTGGTGTAAAAATGTAGCATACAATTACATCTAGCAGTGATACTTGATCCTAGGTGACCATGTTTCCGGTTTATATATTTAGTCTACCTTTTTTCTTTTGAGGTGGAGGTCCTACAGTGTTGCCCAGGCTGTCCTGAACCCCTCCCTGGCCAGAAGTGATCCTCCTGTCTCATCCTCCTGAGTTGCTGGAACTACACGTGCACCTCTTGGTACCCAGCTATTTTTTTTTCCCAGCTACTTATAGTATAATATTTTTGTTATTATTTTGGGGTGTGTTCCTATTTATTTTTTAAATGACAGCTTACTGCAAAGCCTCACACTGTGTACAGTGGCAGCATCACATGTCCGTTGATTGCATCATGAGACCAGGTCAGGCTTACTGTGTGGTACTAGGCCATGCAGTGGTGTGTGTTTGCACAATGAAGTCACCAAATGATTCTTCTCAGCTCAAGCCCCGTCTGTAAGTAATACATGACAGCATGCACACACAGACATGCACCATAAAGAGAAGAATCTATGTCTCATTCTGCACCCTGTACAATGGGGTTCTCCTTAGCAACCCACTGTCAGGCCTTCCTTCTTCCCTGGGGCCCCCCGAATCCTAGAAAGCAATCTTTTCCACTAATTCAATATGAGGGAATTTTATTATTATTATTATTATTATTATTATTATTATTATTATTATTATTATTATTATCTTCAGAGGACAATTGGTACATGAAGCTGTCTCTGCTCTGTGGTCTGAGACTGTAAGGAGAATGAACCTTATACATTGTCTGGCACCAGGGCCACTGATGTCTGCATCAAGGATGGTCCCTCTTGGCTGGACAGTCTCAGTGTCTCACAGGCCCTGTTGGCCCCTGCTTGGTGGAATCAGGCGGCCTCCTTGCTGCCACAGCTCTGATACTTCCCCATGAGGGGCTCCAAGCAGCTGTACAACCTCCCTGAGCTTCTGTGTGCTGGCCTATGAAATGCGTTCATGGCACCCCTCCTGGAAAAGCAGCAGATCTCGGGGGAGAAGAGGCATGAGACAGACCAGTTCGCTTAGTGCAGCCGTGAACTCCATGCTGCTGTCTCTGGCCCCCGGGTATGCCAGGCTGTCAAATCTCACATCTCCACTCCCAGTGCTCACACTGCTCCTTGGTCCATCCAGGTGGCCTCCAACACCGTGACTCCTTGAAGCTCAACTGGCCCCCCATAGCTGGTAAATCCTACTCATTTAGTAGTACCAAATTCCTCAGCAGCCCCCCGACCCCAGGTCCCAGCCTCCTCCACCCCATCAGCCAGGAGGAGGGAAGAAGGAACTGAGTTCAACTAACTTGCAGTAGCTCAAGGAAGACTCCATAAAACCAGTAATAACCCTGTACTGCAGGCCCCGTGATCAGCAAAACCACGAGCTAGCCATTAAGAAGGGATGAGGACCCAGTGCTGACAGTGAATTCCTATCCCATGGAGGTGAGACTTAGTGTCTCCTGGGGTAGATCCTGTGCCCACTGAGCACTTTCTGAAGTCATTGATACAGACTGTTCCCTGATGCTGCTGACCTTGGCAGATAGAGTCAGGGTGGCAGAGGGCTAGAGCAGGGTGTCTACGCAGCCCCCTGCCCTGTGCCTACATGCCTTGATGCAACTTTGGGTAAATTTGCTCAATAAAGTGATTGTCCCTGGATTGGAAAACGCAGGCTGTTTTGCACAAATATACAGGCACCAGTGTACCTCTCTGCATACAAATGTACACACAGATACGTATATAACACCCCAATGGGCACACCTGCATCCTCACCTATAGGTGCACAAGCGCAGCATGCACCCATGCTGGCCCACACAGAGCCACAGGCATTTGAACACTTTCCCTGTCTGCAGGGCCCCTGAGTGAGGCTACTTCCTGTCTTAGCTGCTGCTCCCTCCCCTGGCTCTGGGTGGGCCCAGGAGGCTGTACCAGACCTGCTAACGTTAGATGCGCACTCCCCACCCCTGTCCCCCAGGCCTGGTCCACACTGTTCCAGGAGACAGCTGCTGCTGTTTCACTTTTCCATTTTCTTCCCCTAAGGAGGAGACTTCAGAAACCTGAGCTGCCCGAGGGTACGAGCTGTGTGCATAGCTGTATGAGATTCATTTCAGAATTGCTAGTTGCGGTGCTGGACTATGTAGATTCCAAAGTTTTAGAGTTTAGAAAGAAAATAATATGTAGCCTAGACAGAGATGTTTGAGTGAGTGCACATGTACATGTATAATACACCCTCACATGCATATAGGAATGCATGTTGACCCCAGCACACACCCGCATGTGAAAAATACATGCACATGTTTACACACTCACACAGACTAGAGCCCACCACATACACTTGCATATACACAAGCACACATGTACATAGCATACATAAAAAGTACAACACACAATATTTAAACACACACATGCTCATGTAAACACCACGCTGAAGCAAGCACACATGTGCACCCATGCCAGTGCGGAGTAGGATGCTGGGAGAATCCTGTCGTTGGATGGGAAATCCTGCTGGTCTTCTTTGGCACCCTTATTCCAGGAGGGACCCTTTGCTGGATGCTTTGGCTCATCTCCAAGAGAAAGGGAGCAGAAAACATTGCTTTCACCTCCTAGTTGTTTTTCCCTTGTCTGCCTGCTGGCCTCCCCGCCCCCTCCATCTCCCCCCCACTCCATCCATCTGTGCTCAGAACAGCCTCCAGAGCACTCTGACCCCAGCTCAGAGCTGCAGAGACAGCCTTAGGGAGGAGCCTAGGCTGTCCCTGACACAGACATCACCCTGTGTTCTGGGAACCTAGAGTTCCTCTCCTCCCACAGACCAGGAGGTGGTGGGTTCTTTCCACAGTCCACTTTTCTGCCCTGCCTAGTGTTTATCTGCTCTGAGCTCCTATGCATCCTTCCAGGTTGGCTTGCATGCCGTGTGACCTACCCATGGCCGAACAACTGGACCTCTCATCATCTGCCATCCCTGAGCTGGGCATCTATGCTTCCAGCTTCCATTGCTGTTGTTGTCACAAGGGCAACTGAGTGAGGCTTGGTTGTCTCCTCCTTGCCTGCTTTTAGAGGACACAGATGTTTTGAATGTGCCCCAGCCCCACCCCCACCTCTGCGTAGATGGTGCTGGAGCAAAAGGCCTCGCGCATGTGCTGGTGGTGGTAAGTTGCAGTCAGTCCTGTTGCTTAGTTGAGTTGTGTACCCAGAGAGGAGGCTCTGCAGAGAGAACTCGGCAAGGGACAGGCCACCTCCCAGCTGTGTTCATCAGAAAGTGCCCTCCTACCTAGGGAAGATCTACTTTCTGAGTAAAAGGAGAAATCAAATCCTATGTTCTGTATTCAAATCTGTATGGATTTCAGATAATTAAATGGAAGTTGCGTGATCACCCAGCTGTGGCTCGGATGAGATTTCTAGTCTCATGGGGCATGGCAGTGCAAGTGGAGGGACCAAAGGAAAAATATTCCCCTGGCAGAGGCACCAGTGACGGAGATCGCATCTCTGGGGCTCTTTAGAAACCGAACCTGCGCCCAGTGGGCACTCGTGCATAGCAAGCCTCTTCCAGTGCTGAACATTTGTCATTTATTCTTGTCCCATGAGCTTTGGAGAGAACAAACTGATTTTCTCCTCCCCATCCCCCACAAGGTCAACTCATTCTAATCTGAAGCGTTTGCCTCTTAAAGATGTTCCAGATATTTTGATCCTAAGTTTCCACATTTATCATTAGAGCAATTATCAGCTAAAAATGCTCCCTAAAACAATGCCATCAGAGGCAGGAGCATATTGAAAGTTATAAATAACTTCCTTTCTCCCTACTACTTGTTTGTGGTGCTATATAAATCTTTAGGTGTGCAAATTTCATCGTTACTAATGTTCTTTAAAATGTGATACAACTTTTCTCATTAAAATAAGCCAGCCAATCAAAACAAGCACCTCGCAGACCCTCCACTGTATACCAGCAGTATTTGCATTGCAGAACAACTGTAATTTTATTCATGGGTTGGCATAGCCTGGGCCCATCAGTAATTAAACAGGGAACAGCTGTCACTCGGCAGCATCCTAGGCAGACAGGATGGAATAATGAGCCTTTATCGATGGGCTGTGCAGTAGGTGGTGGCACATGTGGGGCCTTGGTGCAGGGATGGGGCTGGTACAGGTGGGGACTGGCACGGCTTAGGATCGGAGCTGTCTCTGCCTCACCCATGCAGGATCCTTTATTCTGCGGAAAGAGGATGAAGACACTACACAGAGACCGGGAAAGACAGGAGGGATTTGCCTGAACGTGTACACATTTCCTGGAAGCCATGTGAACTCGGGAGGGTGGGGGGCACTTTCAACTTTTGCCTTGCATCCTTTTGTGCTGTTGGAACTATGTTAAGAAGCAAGCAGCCATTCCCTTAGAAACATTACAGCCTGCAGAGTAACCTTGCACAGGGCGCTTCTGCCTTTGGACCTCTGTCCTCATGGAAACAAGGAGTGGGGTGGATGGTGGGGTCTTTAGGGCTCAGTACAGCGATCCTGAGAGCAGAGTCTTACTGGGGCCCTTTGGCAGAGGATCCGTTCATCCAGTATTGTCCAGACGAGGGCCCACTCCAGTCTACCATCTGTCCCTCGAGTAGCCCCTTCCTGTGCTCTCTTGTATCTATCTCCCCAAGCTCCAATCTGTAGGGTGACTCTTAGGAGCTTTTTTTCCCTCCTTCTTTCTCTAGATATTTCTAGATCCTTAGTACTGGCCTAGCATTTACAGCAGGGGACAAGGTTAGCATCACTCAGCAGCTTAAGAAAACCACATCAGGGGCCCAAAAGCAAGACCTTAGGCTCTGCTTCCTGCAGGCCCAGCTTCCTGCTCATCTTCAGGGTAACCCTGTAGCAGACCCTCCACTCTGACCTGGAGGCTAAAGCAGGCTTCCTCCAAGAGGACTTCTTGGCTTATCTGGCTCTCAGGCAGGTAGTGTTTCCCCACCCTGGACTCAGGGAAGAAGTGGAGCAGACCGGTAGCCAAGGGCATCTCTATTGCATGCAGCCAGCACCACCACCACCACACACACACACACACACACACACACACACACACACACACACACACTGAGGAGAGCATGGGCCTGACTATCCCAAAGATTCCCTTGGACTTGATAATCTCTCTGTGCTGTGAAGGGTTTTTAGTGTTGGTGGTGGTTGTTTTGTGTTATTTTCTGGTACTGGAGATTGAACTCAGGACCCTTGCCCTGAACTGTATACCACTCCTATTTCTCTTTTTTACTTCAAGACAGAGCCTCACTAATTCACAGAGTGACCTAGGCTGGGCTCAAACTTATGATCATCCTGTATCAGCCTCCCACAGTGCTGAGATTCCAGGCAGGTACCATCGTACCAGGCAACTGTGAAGGGTTTCATGTCCCGCTGAACCTGCTGCCCTCTGTACCTTTGTGTCTGGGCCTGTGAGGGCAGCTGGATTCTCAAGGCCATCTGTGGAACATAAGGTCTGATGGCAGAAAAAAATGTTTGAAACCAGAGGGCCTGTGGTGAGGTTATGGGGATGAGGGAAAGAATATCCCATGGGAGGGGGAGGCCAATATTTATAGAACCAGAGAATGCTGGGTATACCTCACCTGTCAGGGAAATCTGCAGACAACGAAGACATGGATATATAGTAACAGGTGGTCTCCCAGGCTGGCAACACAGAATGCCTGCGAGGATCCTGCAGATCACCATGAAGGGGTGTCAACAGAGACTTCTCTGCTCTGCTCTAAGCAGAAAGAACAGATACTTTGGGACACATGTGGGAACACGTATGTACACATGTAAGAGTGCATGCATGAGGGTGTACTTGTGTGTGCACATGAGCTTGTAGGTGTGTGCGTATGTGAGAATGTGCATGTGTGTGAATGTGCATGCACATGGACAAATGTAAGAGCACATGTGTGCACACAGGTAGGTGAGTGTGCATGTTTGTAAGCATGTGAGTTGTGAGAGTGTGTGCACTCATGTGTGTGCCAATGGGAGTGTACTCATGTGGAAAACGTGAGTGTACATAGGCAGGTGAGTGTGTGTGTGTGTGAGCACTCCTGAGCTTCCCTGTCCTCTAAGCTGTGCAGTCAAGAGTGATCCTGGACACAGGTGAATGTCCAGCCCCACCCTCCTTCCACTCCTTTCCTAAGTAGTGGTCACATCGGATGAGCCTCTGGGCATGGAAGATGTGGCTCCCACAGGGTCGCTTGTCCCTTACGTTCTTCACTGCCATTTAAGACCAAGATAGTTCAAAGCCAGCAGAGAGGTTGCTTTCCTGAGACCGGTACAGCAAGGCTCCCACCACTGTTCACATCTTTGACAGATGTGACTTTCCAGGTAAAGGCTGCTGTAGCAGAGAAAACTGCTGAGTGGTGAGTTTAAATTTATTCAGGCGCAGTCAGTGCCGGGTGCTGGCGTGGCGGAGAAGCACCCAGGCCAGATGCTGCTCTGCCCCAGATGTGGGCTGCAGGCCATTTGCTGTGTGTGTGTGAGTGTGTGTGTGTGTGTGTGTGTGTGTGTGAACTCCAGCAGTTCACTGAGAGCAGAGAGATTGCTGAGGAGGAAGGAGGCTCAGGAGCTAAGTGGGGCACCTCTCCTTTGGTACCAGAGCCTTGAGCACCCCGTGGGCATATGACTGCTGGCCTGCCTGTTCCCTCTTGGTCTGGGATCTGCTCCTTCCCTCCCATCCCACTGACTATTCTTTCAGCTTGTGCTGTGTGGGGAAGATCAATGCAGAATTGATGGGGCACAGGAAGGGGTCATGGAGGAGCACAGTCTATCATGCTAGGCCTGAGCAGGAGGGACCCTGATGGAGAAGGCAAGGCCATGTTGCCATCCAGCAGGAAGAGTGCTGTTGTCACACACAAGTGTGTGGGCAGGGCCTCCTCCTGGGCTCTAACATCTCCGCATGCTCTCTTCTTGTCTCCTCTTCCCACACCTTAAACTGATGACAAACTTCTAGTTTTCCATAACTTGCCTAATAACATAATCACGACACATTGAGTGGCTCCTCTGTTGTGCTTGGTGCTAGACACAGATAATCTCTGTGCACGGCCATAATAAACCCACAGCAACTAGACCTCCTTTTTCCTTTTTCAGGTGAAGAAATTGAGGCTTGCACAAATTACAACAGCAAAACCTTTTTGGTCTTCATGACAGAAGTCTGGTTTGAATAGGCTTAAGCCCAAATGGAATATGTTGGTCCACATGTCAAAAACATAAGAGGTAGCCTGAGCTCCAAGTTCTGAAACCTTCTCTCTTCCATGTCTTTCTGCCCAGTTCTTCACCATACTGGTACCATTCTCCAGCTCTGTGTGGGGGAAGGATGGTGGGAAGTAGGCCCAGATTCTCAAAAACCCAGGAGTCCATCCACTGGAAAGAGTATTCACCATTTTATCAGTTCAGACCGGGTTATATGCTTATCCTTGAGCCAAACACCAGGCTGGGAAATGCAATAGCCAAAGCTTGTGGGATAGCCAGATACTATAGAAACAGGAGGACAAAGAGTTAGAGGAATGGAGAACTCAAAGAAGAATGGTGTGGTGGATTGACAACTGATGTTCAACTTGTTATACCCAGCTGAGCTGAAATACTGCGGTGCTGGGTATGAGAGGCCCGTCTAAGGATTGTTGCCAGCCACACAAGAGGTAGAACTAGAGAAGAAGAGAAGCTCTTAGGGAATCTGTTAGGGAGGCTCTCGGAGCTGCTGTTGGTTCTCTTGGAGCATGTTGTCATGCTGGCTTTCCTAATGAGCTCATCTGTCGTCATCACCCAAGGAGCTTGGGACCTCGCTGTCACTGAGGATAGCTATGGTTCACGTTGGGAGAGCCCTGGTCCTCACCTTGAGCATAGCTTCCTGGCTCCAGAGGGGAAGATGGTACACTGCTCAGTGTCCTGGAGAAGCCTGTTACATTGGCTCTCCTGATGGGAACTCAGCTTTCCTCATCTTTGGAGAGCTTGGGACCGCACTGTTGCTGAGGATGGCTGTGGTACTTTTCAGAGGAACTCTGCTGCTGACTTTGAGCATTGCTTTCTGGCTCCAGTGCAGATTTCTCAGGCTGCTGGCACAGATCCTTCATCCTGCTGACACATATTTTCTGTCTTCTACCACTGGCTTTTGGACCTTCCCGGTATAAATCCATGAAGCAGGCCTGTGTGAGTGGGCTCTGGGTCTCAAGCTGGACTTGTGGAAGGCCCTGTTGTGGGCTCTTGGTCTACAGCTGGACTCAGGGGCACTACCATGGGATCTAGGCCCTCAGCTGGATTCTTTGTTCTTTAGTGTACAGACAGATTTCCTGTACTCTCTTTGTATATGACTCTTTGGGCGACCACTATAAATAATCTTATAAAACATGTGTCTTGTATTATATTGTTCACCTAGCAAAAACCCAAACCATAACAAATAGGGTCAACAACAGACAAGAAATTCTATGCTGGATGGCAAAGAACAGACACCCACCACAAAGGCCAGGGTTTAGCCAGGAGCTAGGCAAGCTCCAGAAACCTCTGCCTTACAGTATTTTGGGGTCCCTGCGGTGGCATGCCTGCCTCTACATCTTTACTGGCTGTTCCTGACAAGGGCTTTGACTGTGCCTCTGGCCTCAGGGATCCATATCAACCAAGAGCACATCTGCTTGAGATTTTGGGGAGGAGAAGGTTCTAGGAACTGGGGTGGAAGTCCCCTTCAGAGGCTCTTAGAGCTGGGACCCTGGGGAGACTAGTCAAATTGCCACTGCGGTTATATAACTTAAATATATGGGATATAATTATTTTTAAAAATATACCCATAAAATTGTCTCTGATTATTTTAGTCACAATACAAATAGCCTCAATTAGAGCAGAAATAGGGCATGGGTTTATGGCTCCCATGAATCTGAGAGTAACCTCAGCTCTGAAGCAGAGCAGCCTGCAGCTCCCCAACAGACTGCCATGAGTCCTGCATGGAGGCAGCCAGCAGAAAGGGGAAGAAGGGGAAGGAAGCCTCCTTGGGTTGTTCTTGCTGGATGTGGGGCCAAAGGCTCTGACCCACTCCAGGCCTCCTCTCTTCATCCTGATCGTCTGTCTGTCCATCTGTGGTGGCATCAGTAGCCAGACTCCCCAGAGTTCCACGTAGGATGGGTTCTCTCTCTGGCCCTGTTTTCAGCCTTTCACTCTGGTCTGGCCCACTCAGCCCTCCTCGCTGCTGGGACATCCCAGTCAGGAGAGAGAGGAGAAGCAGTATCCCCCTTCTGTAGCTGAGAGGCCCAGCCCTCCGAGCCCTCCCTACCTTTCTCTTTTGTCCACTGTACATCTTCATGATACTCAGACCTCTGAAATTCCAACTGAGCCCTCTCTGCCCCTCACCAGATGGCTATCTCACAGATCTAGTGTGTGAGTGGGGCTCAGTCCTTGGATGTGAGTGTGGTCCAAAGGCTTATATCCTCCCCAGAGTTCATATTTTGAAACCAAATCACTCAAGTGATATTGGGACATGGGGCTTTGGGAGGTGACTTAGATGAGTGGCCTTATAAGACAGACTCAAGAGAGTTGTCCTATCCTCTCTACTACATCAGGATACATAGAGAAAGTACCATTACCACCTGCACGCCAAGAAGTGGGCTTTTCCCAGATACTCGATCTGCCAAGGCCTTTAGAACGTATGCTCACCAGCCTCCCGAACCATGAAAATCAAGTTTCTACTGTCTGTAAGCTGCCAAGTTTAAAGTATTTTGTTGTGACAGCCTGGAAAGACTAAGTCAGGGTTGCTTCCACTCTCTAGTGCTGCCTACCTGGGATGTCAGATACCTGCAAGACTTCGGCACCAGCCTCAGAACCCCACTGCTGGAGAGACCCCACATGTCCTGGTCCACCTCTGCAGAAGAGTGCCAAGGCCGGAGCGTTAGAGCTGGCACAACTTTGGTGCCAGTGCAGTCCTGTGGCCATGCAGGGAACATTGGCTGCAGTGTTTCTTCATGGCTAGGGTATGACAGGATCCCCTTCCTGGGCCTCATGTGGCACACACAGATGCAGGGAGTTGTACCTGGGTACCCCTCCCCCTGTAAGCACCTGCTCTTCTGCATAACTTTACATTTTTCCTTCAAACACCAATAATGATGCTTTGGCATTTAAAACAATTGAAAGGAGAATATACATGCATATATCTGGAAAGAATATATTTGGAATTTTTACAATAGTGAGTCTTCCCCTCTGGTAAAGGACTCCTCCTAACGAGGCATGTCGTCCTGTCCTTTTGAATGTTTTATCCTTCTCTCTATGTGGGTCTTGCAGGGTTCATGTTAAGTTTGTATAGTTTATGACTTTACCGAGGTTTCAGTGGGGCCTTTGCTCTGGTTGTCTAGTGAGCCCTTCACTGAAGCTCTGGAACTTTCTCTGTGTACCTTCTATCAAACCACTTTTTCCTGCTTTCTTTGTAGCTCTGTTTTGCAAATTCTCTTGGATCGTCTATGTTAAGTATAAACGTATTATCCTCTAAGAACCTCAATATTGTCCTTTCCTTTCTAACCCGCTTGCACTGATTTTCTTTTTGTTTATTCCAGTGTTACTGTGGCTGAGACGCCTCGCTTAAAACTTAGGGAAAAATAAGTCATCACCACCTTCCCAGTGAGGCTGCCAAGATGAGCCCCAAGACCTCTGGGCCCATTTGCTATGACACCTGCTGCAGCAATTCCCAGGAGGCCAGAAGCTCCTGTCATTAGCACATCCACAATTCTAGATGCATTTTACATTTGCCAGGGCTGTCTTTCTTCCTGAGGAGGCCTCTGGGGCCAGGCTGTAATTCAGGAAAGTGTTGGGACAGGGGAGGCAGCCAAGTCTGCATATTAAACGCACTGGGCCCTCTCAGGTAGATCTTCCTGGCCTTTTCTCAAATTCCCTGCTTGCCCCTTCTTGGGGACCTCCAACCCTGTCTACTGCAATGTTGACCACAATGTGGAACTGTTTCCTTACAAGGTCCTAGCAAGGACAAAAGGAACTGCGGTCCTTCCTCCCAGAGATGCCAGCAGATCCTCTATTCCCTGTGAATTAACTGAGCACTCACTGTCAGCTACCCCAACAGGGCCCCAGAAAAACCAGATAAACCCAGAAGAAAATGGAGAAGGCAATGGGAGGAACAGATACATAGGGGTCACTCAGGGAACAAAGTGGGAAGTGCATGCTAGGTGAATGGCAGCCCAAGTTCCAGCCAGGGGTACAAAAACTCGCCTGGGTTTGAGTCTAACCAGGAGCAGCTGCCAGCAGGGTGTCTCCCTAAGCTAGAAGCCCTTTCCTTTGTCTGGCACTGCCCTGGACCCTGGTCAGACTCTGCCAGCAGTGCTTGACTCTTAGCTGGCCAGGTGGATTCTCTTTCTCAGGGACCACATGTGGTGGAAGAGCTGAACGCCCAGGATGTGGCCAGCCCTGGGGAGAGGGAAGTGCAGATCTCCAGCCCCAGGCCTTCAGGACTCCTTGGTTTTGTTCAGCCCTCTCTGATCCAGTGTGCATGTGTGTTGGTTTGGAGCTATCCAAGGCCCATTCCCTCTTCTTGGGGAACCTGACTCACCCGAGGGAATCTTCATTCATATGTTCTCCCTCTGTGTGCTGTGAGCAAAACTGTACTCCTAAACAAAGGGGCAGCATGGGAGCCCAGAGTCTGAGCCCACCAGACTATTGCCCTGCTGTGGCCACAGTGGTTGGCCCCTGCCTGGGCATGTGACCTGAGCCAAATTTTTAGTTCCCATTAAAGAGAGCTAACCCCAGAGCTTGAGTCTGAGCAATGTGTAAGAAGCACCTTTCATGTCCTAAGGGACCCACACCTGGACAGGGATAAACAAGTCATACCTCACCAGTATGCAGGGCCCAGAAACATGAGCAACAGATCAGCCAGGACCCAGAGATTGTGGCAGGATCTGGCCCCACCTGTGGTCAGCCTCCACTGGACAGAGACAGCTTGACCCCAAGTGAGTTGGGTGTTCTGGCCCTCGCACCCCCAGTTGGAAACTATGGAACAGTCAGAATGTTTTGAGCTCAATGAATACAGATCTCTTACAATCAAAATGAGAAGGGATAGAAACTTTTCCCCTACTATCAATATTTTTGGTATTTTGTATTGCCCGAAGAGTTTTGGCATCTTCGTGCCCTCATCCTTCACTAGTCCCCGTCTCTGTCACCACTGTATCTTCTACCATTTACTCAGATCTTCTTATTCTTTTTTTTTTTTTTTGTATAAAACTGCATCTTATTTATTTTGCATACTTTAATTTCAGAACAAAATAAACAAAAAAAAAGTTCACAATACACAACATCCAACCCTGCTGTCAAATTACGGAGGAGATGGGGTTCAAGGCTCTTCATGCCTTCAACACAGGGCAGGAGAAATTAGTTAACTAGACTCAGCAAAGAGAGAGGTGGGACAGGGTCACTTGGGCTTCTGGGGAGCCATGGGGACACTATACAGAGGGCATGGGTTTCCACAGTGGGAGCTCTTAATCGACTTCTTCTATCTGGGATGCATCCTCATCCCCTTCAAGGGGAGGGATCTTGTCAGGAACAGCAGCACTGGGCTCCTCTGTGGTCACCTCATCTTCATCGATGCCCAGGCCCAGCTTGATGATGAGGTAGGTACAGTTGGAGTGGGTCTGGGGGTCCTCCAAAGAGAAGCCAGAAGACAACAATGCTGTCTCAAACAGCAGCACCACCAGATCCTTGACAGCCTTGTCTTTCTGGTCAGCTTCAGCCTTCTGCCTCAGGGTCTCCACAATAGGGTGGTTGGGACTGATCTCCAGGTGCTTCTTGGCCATCATATAACCCATAGTAGAGTTGTCATGGGGAGCCTGGGCCTTCATGATCTGCTCCATGTTGGCTATATAGCCATAGGTGCTGGTCACAATGCAGCAGGGTGAAGATACGAGTCTGTTGGAGATTGTCACCTTCTCAACCTTCTTATTCAAGATTTCCTTCATGAGTTTGCACAGGTTCTCAAACTTGGCTTTGCTCTCCTCCCTCTTTTTCTTCTCCTCCTCATCCTCAGGTAACTCTAGGCCTTCGTTGGTCACAGAGACCAAGCTCTTCCCATCAAATTCCTTGAGTTGCTGCACACAGTACTCATCGTTGGACTCAGTCATGTACACCACCTCGAAGCCCTGTTTCTGCACATGTTCCACAAAGGCAGAGTTGGCCACCTGTTCCTTGTTCTCATTGGTGATGTAGTAGATGGACTTCTGCATCTCTTTCATGCGAGACATGTATTCAGACAGGGATGTCATCTCATTTCCAGACTGAGAGGTGTGATAGCGCAGCAGTTCAAAAAGACGTCGCCTGTTAGTGAGTCCTCATGGATTCCAAGTTTTAGATTTTTTGAGAATGCCTCATAGATTTTCTTGCAGTTCTCTTTGTCTTCTGTCAACTCAGAGAAGAGCTAAAGGCATTTCTTGACAATGATTTTGCAGATGACTTTCAAGATCTTGCTCTGCTGGAGCATTTCTCTGGAGATGTTTAGGGGCAGATCCTCTGAGTCAACCACACTACGGATAAAATTTAGGTACTCAGGGATCAGCTCATCACAACTGCCCATGATGAGCACAGGTCGCACATAGAGTTTGATCTTCTTCTTCTTCTTCTTCTTCTTCTTCTTCTTCTTCTTCTTCTTCTTCTTCTTCTTCTTCTTCTTCTTCTTCTTCTTCTTCTTCTTCTTCTTCTTGCTCTCAAATAGGTCAAAGGGAGACTGCCGAGGAATGAATAGCAATGCCCTGAATTCCAGTTGACCTTCCACAGAGAAGTGCTTGACTGCCAGGTGGTCTTCCCAGTCATTGGTGAGGCTCTTGTAGAACTCTCCATATTCCTCCTGAGTGATGTCATCAGGGTTTCTGGTCCAAATGGGCTTGGTCTTGTTCAGTTCTTCATGATCAATATGTTTCTCCTTAATCTTCTTGGTTTTTTTTCTTATCCTTACCAGTATCATCCTCCTCATCTGAACCAACATCTTCAGTCTTGGGCTTCTCTTCATCATCCTTATCCTCCTCTTCTTTTTCACCCTTTTCTTCCTCTGCCTCATATCACCAATTTCTTTCTCTTGTTCTTTCTCCAGATAAAGGGTAATGGGTTAACCTATGAATTGGGAGTGCTTCTTTACCACCTCTTTGACCCGCCTTTCCTCCAAGTACTCTGTCTGGTCTTCTTTGAGATGGAGGATCACCTTGGTGCCTCAGCCAATGGGCTCCCCGTGGTCAGCACGGACAGTGAATGATCCACCAGCAGAAGACTCCCAGGCACATAGCTCATCACCATTGTGCTTTGTGATCATGACAACTTTCTCTGCCACCTAATAAGCAGAGTAAAATCCAACACCAAACTGCCCAATCATGGAGATGTCTGCACCAGCCTGAAGAACCTCCATGAATGCTTTCGTGCCCAACCTGACAATTGTTCTCAAGTTGTTTAAGAGGTCAGCCTTGGTCATGCCAATGCCTGTGTCCACCAAAGTCAATGTCTGCTCATGAGGGTTGGGGTTGATGTCAATCTTCAGCTCTTTGCTGCTGTCCAACTTGGAAGGCTCTGTCAGGCTCTCATACCGATCTTGTCCAAAGCATCAGAAGCATTAGAGACCAACTTCCAAAGGAAAAATTCCTTGTTGGAGCAGAAGGTATTGATGATGAGAGACATGAGCTGGGCAATTTCTGCCTGAAAGGCAAAAGTCTGCACCTCCTCCTCCCCATGGTGCATCTCCTCAGGCAACTTGACCACAAAGGGCTGGGACAACAAAACAGCAAGTCTGCTCAGACCGTGTGGGACGTGCTGCAAGCAGAGCTGCGCAGTGGTGACTCAAGAGATGATCTTCTTATTCTTTAAGCAGCACTTGGGGGAATCCTCTTGACAAGACATAAGATAGCTTGGGCTAACATGGACTCTGAGGGTCACAGAGTAAAGAGACCCTGTACTTAAGCATTTCTCCCATGCCAGCCTCTCCAGTAGCTGGGACTACAGGCATCCACTCCATCCTGCTGCTCGGCAGAGAATTTCAGCCAGCTGTATATACAGAATTGTGGGGCAGCCAGCTGGAGCACGCGTATTTTCAAAGTTAGTCATACAGGACAGCATATCCAATATAATTCAAGGATTATCCTCATATGAATTTTCTCACTCTATTCAATAACTATGAAGTGCATTTGAACCTCAAAAGGTAGAAATTGAGTGGGTGACACAGATGTTTTAGCCAAATAACACAGATCAAAAAACCAACAGGTAAGTCTATAATACATTTTCTAATAGACCAATCGTATATGGATGTTGGATCTCACTGTTCACAACACTATGTTTAGATCTTTTAAAATTTTATTTTATTATTCTTTTAAAAAATATATTTAGTACAGGGTCTCCAGGGTCATACTATACAGCTCGGACTCAGTGATTCTCCTAATTTCAGCCTCCCAAGTGCTGAGATTACAGACCCAGGTCACCACACCCAGTCTCAATCACTGTCTCAGTGTCCTTCTGGGGTTGGGCTGGGCACAGATGTTTTAAAATTTTAAATCGAAAGAACATGTACATTAGTATTCTGGTCAGCACTATAGGGAATCCCTACTATTTCCTACAGGGAAACACATAGGTGCGCCAAAAGTCTCTCCCTGGGTTGCTGCATTTTGT
The DNA here is from genome assembly GCA_004027025.1 of Myocastor coypus. NCBI lineage: Eukaryota > Metazoa > Chordata > Mammalia > Rodentia > Myocastoridae > Myocastor > Myocastor coypus. The sequence goes on along the minus strand of PVJA010000220.1, from coordinate 178,096 downwards.
AAAACTCTTTCATAATACGTAGCAGCCACTCTGGGCAGCGACAATGGTGAGTTGCAGGGAGAGGACAGTAAGTCCTCTGGGAGAGGAGGAGGCAAGCGTATGTCTTCCTCCATGCAGTGTTTGACCTTGCATTGGTTGAGAGATTTCTGAACTGATAAGGAAACCTGTAGCTAAGAGGTGTTCCAATTTGGAAAGCAATTCAGCTAGCTCCCCTTTCTCTTCAGAACCTGGATCTTCTTGTTTAGGGTGTAAATCCCAAGAACAGAGCGGATGAGGCTCCAGGAAATAAACATCTCAGGGGAGATGAATTTACCATGCCGGTGGGCATGGCACAGCAAGACTCCTAAATGATCCCAGTTTTCTAAATCAACTGTCCCTGATTGAGGGAACAGAAGATTGAATTTAACAAAATCTTGTAACATTTTAGTCAGACTACTGGTTGGATCTGTAATCTTGCTTGCTTTAGCAAGGCATGAAACAACCGGATATAATATTGGTCCTCAAAGGATACATTTTGCCCCATTTTTTAAATTTGTGTTTTAGTACAGGGTCTACAGGATCTCACTACATAGATTGAACTCATGGTGATTTACCTGTGTTCAGTCTTCCAAGAGCTGGGATTATGGGCTTGCACCACCATGCCCAGTCTCAAGTGGCACTGGCACAGCATGCCAGGGAACTGCATCTGCCTAAGCAGGAACTTTCATCTGTTGAGCTATTTGGCCGGTCCTAGTGTTGCCCCATTTTTAATCTCAGTTGAAAACCTACTTGCATCGCTGAATACTTACCTCACTCTTCCGGCATCCCTGTTATTCACCATGTGAGGTCCTGTCCTTATCTCTGCTCTCCCATGGCTTTTGCTCAGGTTCACTTCCTCTGAGGAGGCTATAATGTCCCACACTGGTTACCAGTTATGGAGTCCTGGCCTTGAATTTCCAATCTTCTGCTCAGAAGTACAAGGACAGAATAAAACATGGACAAAATACATACACAATAGTTACAAAGGGGACTGAGATGGTCACAGCCCAAAATAGGCTAGGACATGGTGTCTTTGGCTTTTATGAGGTGTACAGCTTCACTGGGGGTGTGCTGGTGGGCTGCAGGGAGCAGTGTGGGTGAACTACACATACTGTCAAGGTTCAAGAATTGAGGAACAATGCATCTGTGGAAAATCACACAGGAACAGGTCAGGGTTAACTAGTAACCAGATTCTCTGAAAACTGTAACTATGGAGCTAGATGGACTTTGTATGAATCAAAGTCCATGACTATCCATATTATCTTGCTTTGAGGCGCTAGAACTTCATAGGCTGTTTGGAAGCCTCAGCTCCGGCCATTGACTCAAAGACTCATTTGTCTGCAACCCAGCCAGGGTTCTCACCACAAGTTATGGAGGTCTGAGATAGACTCTCAATTCATTTTTGTGCCAATGTATTAATAGTAATTATTGCCTACTTACACTTCATCAAGCTGGTCCTCAGTGCTACCACAACAATAGCAGCTTTCCACTAAACTTATTCTTCTCTTTTGGGTTAAGTTTTTCCCAACTGGTTTCTATTGCTTCACAGAGGAGCAGGTCCCAGGATGGATATCTTGGTCAAATGCTCAAGAAAAAGGAGAGCCTGCTCTAGAGTACTCTAGCCCCAGGATTCTCTGATAGCACAGTGACAGATAAGCCAAGAACAGGCCTTTTCAGGAAAGGAACAGCAAGTGGGGTTTCCTAAGACAGATCCAAGGACAGACCTGAGTGCAAGAAGATGTGGGCAAGTTGGCTTGAGCCACTTGAGCTTGGTAGCATGTACCTGGAAGAGGGCAGCAGAGGAATCATGGATTCCAGGATCAGTAGAGTTGGGCACAGTCTGGCAAGCAGGCTGGGGGAGTTTGGGTTTGACATCCAGGAAACAGGGTGCCCCTGTACTATGATTTATTTTGATGGGTGATTATCAGGGTCTTGGCCTAGGACCACCGGTCTCTTGCTCAAGGGTTATAATGACAGACTAAAACACAAACAAGATGTATTTTAGTTACAAAGTTTGGGTAACTGGGATGATCAGAGCCACAAGAAGGACTAAGACCCTGAGGCCCCAGTGTCTTGTTGTGTTTATTAGGTATACAGCTTAATTGGAGGTGTGAGGGTTGGGCTACAAGGAGTGACAGGAGTGGACCACTGATGCAGGCAGGGCTTGGGGACTGAAGCTCCAAGTATTTTTGTGAAAAGCACACAGGAATGGATTATGGTTCATTAGTAACCTGTTTACCTGCTAACTACAGCTTCTGAGCTGTGAGAACAATGAGAGTCAAAGTCATCACGGTGATGGTTATGTTGCTTGGAGGTGCCAGGACTTCACAGACCGTTCTCTGGTTTCAGCCCTGGCCATTAGCCTGGGGATTGACCTGATCTGCAAACCAGCCGTGGGTCTCGTCACAAGTCAGGTAGGTCTAGGACAGACTCGCAATTTACTTTATGCCAATTTATTGCTATCAACCACTGCATGCTCTGCACCATGTCGAGCTGACCCTGGCAGGTGATCATTGATTTAGGGTTTCAGACAGGGGCACCATGTTGCAACTTGACAAAGAGATACATTAAGTCCAGGCATGCCCATTTAGCATGGTGCAGTCCTATTTCTCTCTGCCCGGTCAATTCCAAAGTCCAGCACTATTGTCCCCTGGAGGAAGTTAGGATAGATTTGAATTAACCAGAAAATTCTTTTACTGCTATTTTAAAACTTCTCTCTGTTACCTGGTCTGATATAATAATTATTTGCCTATGATTTATCTCAGGCAGATTATGAGCAATGATAGGGTTGGGGTGATAACTGAGTGGATACAACACCTCCCCTCCTCCCAAGTCGTTCAAACTATGACAGTGACGTTTTCTCCTTTCGGCCACTTGTGTGCACTGACACCCAGGCAGGAACAAGATGGATGTTTTGCAATCACAGCGCGCTGTGTGCAGCCCTACAGGTGTCTGTCCGACTGGGTCTTGGCCCCTCCGCTTGTAAGTCGTCTCATAGACTCATAGCCCGAATGCTAAGCCTAACCTCTGGTTGGGCCTCACCAACTAGTCACTGGCTCTCACACTGAGTTCTGTAGCAGGGACATATGAGTGACTCAAAGAGAAAATCCAATAAATAGAAAGAGAAGGAGAGAGAGAGGGAGAGGGGGAAAGAGAAGGAGAGGGGGAGGGGGAGGGGGGAGGGAAAGGGAGAGAGGGAGCGGGGACAGAGAGAGAGCGATCATAAAGTAAATACAATAGGGCTAAGAATAGCCAGGACACTGCTTGTGCAGGGAGCTCAAGCACCAACAATGGAGGTCAGAGCTCTGGCAGCCATCACAGTAAATGACAGGACTCTGGGTTCAAGCAAAAAACACAGCAGGTACAAAGGCCCCTTGCATTTGGGAAGGAGTGGGGAAGATGAAAGAAGGCCGAGGAACTGACATTAGGGCATGAGGAAGGAGTGGCATGGCCCCTGAGTGACTGACAGATGCTTTTTGGGGGGAGGGGGATCTCAGTGCTGTCAAAAGACAGCCCTGTATGTGACTTTAGAAGGCATGAGTTGCAGGGTGACAGCACTGTTGACTACTCCAAGAGCCAGTGCCCAGTACAAAATAGAAATGCAAGAACCTTTTCTTAAAACACAGGAGGAAGCCAGGTGTGGTGGCCCAAGCCTGGCCTGTGATCCTGGCACTTTGAGAGGCCAAGGCAAAATTTCGAGTGTGAGCTCAGTCTGAACAACCTAGTGACTGAGAACCTATTCCAAAACTTTTAAAAATGTAAATGGCTATAGCTCAGTGCAAAGGCCCTGGGTTCAATCCCTATGACTGCAGAAAAAGGAGGAGAAGGAGGAGGAGGAGGAGGAGGAGGAGGAGGAGAAACTTTTTCCTTTTTTTCATATTCTCTCCCTCTACAAGTTAGGGTGCTTGTGTTTGTTATTTCATGCCACTCTCCCTCAGACATGAGAATACCCATGGGGTGAATCTGGGCTCTCACAGGCTCCTGAGGCTCCACCCCACAACTCAGTGCACAGAGGGTGGGCCCCATCCCAAGGCCCTGGTGTCTGTGCTCAGAACTCCAGAGGAGGGGACTGTGGGGAGGACAGTGACAGTAGGCACTGGGAAGAGGTGGGAAAGCGATGGAAACCATGGCATCCTGGCCCCGACAATCTCCACTCTTCCCCTTAGATTTCATTTACTAAATACAAGTTCAAAGATAAAAATTATTCAGAATTTCAAGGCAGTGACCTTAAAACCTTAAACTCTCAGTGGATCTCCAGTCCTGGTCTGAGCAGTGGTGGGCAGGGCCTGGCAAGAAGGCTGGGGACTTCACGTTTGGCATCCTGGAGGCAGATTGCCCTTGCAGTATGACTTAGTTTGAAAGGAGGTCATTGATTTAGTGTTTTTGCACTAGCTGACTGACCCCCAAAATGAACCCTTCCTGGAGGGAGGGCTTTAGAGTTTCCCACTGCCTGAGTACTAACTAAGAAAAGCTCCAGACCTAAGGGATTCATGGCTGAGTTCTACCTCTTCCCAGTTGTGGGGTGGAGCCTCAGGAGCCTGTGAGAGTCCATATTCACAGAAGATCTACTGCCAATATTCCTCAAATTTTTAATGAGACTGAAAGGGAAGGACTACTTCCAAAATCCTTCTTGGAAGCTAACATTATCCTGATCCCCAAACCAGACAACAATCCAAGAAAGAGAACCGTAGGCCAATTTCTCTGAGAACATAGATACAAAAATCTTTAACAGGATACTGGCAAGCAAAAGGTGACAAATCATCAAAAATATCAGGCAACATGACCAAGTAGGCTTCATCCTGGGGATACAAGGATGGTTTAGCACATGCAAATCAATAAATGTAGGGCTGGCGTCTAAGCTCAGTGGTCTAAGCACCTGCCTTGCAAAGTACAAGGACCCAAGCTCGATCCCAAGTACCTCATGCCATGCCAGCCCCAGAACCACTCTGGAACTGGATATGGTGGTACATGGCTGTAATCCCAGCACTGGGGAGGCTGAGATAGGAGGAACACTAGGAGTCTGAATTGTGTAGCAAGACCCTGTAACAAATAAATAAATACATTTAAAAAAAAATCAGTAAATTCATCACATAAATACAAATAAGAACAAAAAGCATATGATCATCTCAATATAAGCAGAAAGTGCCTGTGACAAAATCCAGTACCAGAGTCCTGTTGCCAGGTTGAGTTCAAGGGCTCATGGCTTTAAAACCGCATAGCCAGAGCTAACACCACTGACACAGGTCTGTTCTTACTGAGTGTTGTAGAAGCCTCTAGGAATTGGAGGGGGAGGGAGACCTGGTGTAGAAATACAGAACGCGATTAGTTCTCCCCAGTTTTGGGTGGAGAATGGCCGCACAGGTGCTAAGGGTCCAGTTACAACAGACAGAGGAACAGCTAAGAAGTACCTGGGAGGCCCTGAGCCCCTAAACTGACCTGCCTTGGGGATCATAGGGTTTGCCGGTGCAATGTGGTGGAAAGAGAGATAGAGAATTAGTGCCGGCGTCTGAGCTCCTGAAGGAGCAATGGCAGGAAGGTGGTATCTTCATAGAAAAGGGGCAATCTGGGGACAGTCTGGAGATGGGAAGACAAGTCTTCTGGGTATTTCAGCTTGTTTTCTTTCTTTTCTTTTTTTTTTTTTTTTTGTCTTTTTGAGACAGGGTCTCACTATGCAGTTGAGGCTGGCCTTGAGCTCACTTTTGTAGCCCAGGCTGGTCTTGAACTCGCACCAATCCTCCTGCCTCAGCCTCCCGAGTGCTGGGATTACAGGCGTGAGCCACCACGCCCGGCTGACTTGTTCAGTTCTTAAAACCCAAACTGGAAATCCAGGCATGGTGGTGCACAGCTTTAGTCCCAGCAGTCAGGAGGCTGAGGCAGGAGGAATGGCGTGAGTGTGAGGCCTCCCTCCCTGTGTTACATAGTGAGTTCAAAGCTTACCTGACCTGCATAGCAAGATCCCTGTCTCAAAGCAAAGAAACCAAGCAAGCAAGCAAACAAACAAAAACCCCAAGCTGGAATCTTTTCTGGAAATAAGGAAGCTGGTGATCAGGAAGGTGTGGCGGAAGGGGCAGCAGTGGAGTCACCTCCTGAGACTGTCTCATGGGTCCAAGGGCAGGTGACTTGAGCTGTGTGGGAGTGAGAAGGCACGGCGGCATGTGGTGACAGAGGCAGCTGGGGTGGAAAGGGTGAGAAAGCCCAGATTTTAATGACTCTCTGTCCAAATGGGAGCTGCCACATCAAAGGAGCCTCTCACTAAGCAAAAAGAGCCTCGTGATGTTCACAGAGACGGAAGTGTGGCATAGCTGTCCTTGCTCTCATTTCCCAGGGACAAGAGCTTTGGCCCAGGCTCAGCATGGACCGAGGCACCCTGTCAGGCCACCTTGTCGGGCAGCTACTTGTCCTGCTCCCTGGAGTGTGAGAGAAGAATGCCAGAGTCCTGACCCCCAGGAGACAATGGCCCCTCAGCAGCTGAGATTCAGGCACTCCTGGGGTGGTGTGAGTGGGGCATGGGAGTGAAACCCCGGGAAAACATGGGCCCCCCAGGCACTGGGGTCTGCATCTGTAGGATGGGTCGTGAGGCCCCTGGGGAGCGGCATGAATCTCCCTTCCAGTATTGCTGTTAACAATAAATGGAATTTTTTTTTTTTTAAAAAAAGGTGTAATTGCATGGTGGAGTTTTAATCAACCATAGAAGAATGAAATCACATCATTTGCAGGGAAATGGATGGAACTGGAGGTTATCATTTATGTATTACAGGCTTTCTCCCACATGTAGAAACATAAATTAATTTTTTAAAATAACCAGAAAATAGAAGACAAGAGACCAGGGGTGGGGAGCAAGTGAAGGGAGTAGGGAGGTGAATACTATTCCAACCACGTATGGAAAGGTCACATTGAAATCTATTAATTTGTACAATTAATAGAATTATTTTATATTTACAAAATGAAAGCAGCATGTGTTGGCACATGCCTATAATCTCAGCACTCTAAGAGGCTGAGCCTGGAGGGTCACAAGTTCAAGCCCAGCTAGGACAACTTAGCTATTTAGTGAGACCCTAACTTAAAAAGTTCCGGAGATGTGCAAGGGTCCTGGAGTCCGTTTCTAGGACAACAAATAAAAGATAATAAATCACAATAAGGAGTGACAGCCTTCTACAGCAATAAATAAGTACAAGGATCAGCTGCAGGGATCTTTCTCACAGAGCCAGATCCTTTCTAGGCACTCTGTAACTGGTGAGGGAGCGGCATGGGCCTAGGACCTGGATGCTTATGCTCCATGCTGATGTCTGTATCAGTACTTTCTGCTATAAAATTTCCCCAGGAGGTCAGCAGCAAATTTGTCAGATCTCCATCAAAATACAGGGTCCCCCCCCCCCCGCCCTTTAATGTGGCAGTGAGTGTGTTTCTGAGTGTAATATTCTGGACTCTACCTAGCTTCTGCTCTCTGGACCACCTTAGGAAGATACAGTTAGCCAGCTTGGCCTCGGCATGTTGACCTGTAAAATGGACAGAATGCCTTCTCTGCTCCAGGGTACTCCATGCTATAATGAAGACCATGAAGGCTGGAGTCAATCAGCTACTGAGCTAGTGCTGAACTGGGCAGCTGGCCCCAGGAGTCACATGCCACACATTTCCACTGGTCCCCTGGGGCGGGAAGGAAAAGAATAAATAGCTAGCTATAACTTTCTGGCTCTAGCATGAGGAGAGTGGGTGACTATACCATTTATAGGATCGGGAAGTATATTTTAGAGAGAGCAAAAATCAGGAGTCTAGCTGGGTATGGTGATGCATCCCAGCACTAGGGAGGATGAGGCAGGAGGATTGCTGGCAATTTGAAGCCAGCCTGAGCTACATAATGAGACCCTGTGTCAGAAAGCAAATAAATAAACAAACAAACAAAATCAGGAATCCAGGATGGGAGGCCTAAGCTGTGTTAAGTTTCTGTTCAGCACACTTTCTTGGCACCTATTCTTGGGGGCTAGAACCAACTCCACATCCTTGAGTGATAGTACCCATAGCCTGGTCTTGAGGGAGACTTGATCCAGACCAGGCCAATGAAAAGACCTTATTCCCCTCACCAGCATGAGAGGCACATGACCCAAGCCAGCTGAACAGTCTTTTGGGGACTTCAGGGGGTGAGACTCTCTCTTTTCTCTAGAATCGCAAATCGGTGTGTGATTGTGACTTTGGCAATGTGTGTGGTTGTTTGGGCTGTCACAGGAGGTCCATCTGCTTGAGCATAAGGCCCATAATATAAGGAAACAGAGATGAAATGGGGATGGCAGAGTCCTGAGGATCTGGACCCCTGCATCCAGCTGTACCTGAGGCAAGGTCCCTTTAGACTCCTCCTTTGTGTAAGTCAATACATTCTTCTTATTATACTCAGCAAATAACATCTGAGCAGATAGTAAATTCCCAGTACTTTATAGGACACTGTGAAAACAACATGAGCAAAACAGACATAGTGGAGCTCTTCAGGAGTTTGCAGGTTGATCAAGAGAGCATTTGCCCCAGCTGTAAATCTAACGGAACTTTGTCAATTGAATCTTTGCAAGGAATGTGATGAACACAACAGATGGTGTGCGATGTTATAAGAAATGCGGAGACAAACTACACGTGCACATTTTTGTCTATTGATCCTCAGCAGAAACTGAGAGTGCAGCGTTAAGATGCGGTTTGGTAAAAACAACTGTGCAAAAGCAGAGAAATGTAGCGCTGGCGTGTGTGCCTTCCTGGCAGCCTCAGTTGGAACAGCAGAAAGAGGGACTGGAGAGTCTCCGAATGCTTGGCTTGTCCTCTGAGCAGCCTCTCCTGAATGACAATGATCCTAGCTCTGCTAGTCACAGAAGTGACTTCGGAGGTGATTTTTAAGTGTTTAGCTTTTTAATAATGAAGATACCATAAGCACATTAATAAATACTCAGAAGCAGACAATAATGTCCCTTGAATCCTACACCTCTAATGCAGCCACTGTGATGAATGTCACTTTGAGAGCGTGAGGCAGCCTTTGCTGTGGTTGCTGAGCCTGTGACAGATGCATTGTTTGACTCCTGGCTCACTGAGGACCTGGCCTCAGAGGTGAGGATAGGACGATACGCGGTAACTCTGAGGACAGACCCACCAAGGTGGAGTCCTGCTGCATCCTTTAATCACTGTGTGACCTTCAGCAAGTTCTCCAGCCTCTCTGAACCTTAGTTTTTCATCTATAAAATGGAGCTAATAATGATACCAAGGTGCTGTAGGATTAGGCTAAGATGCAACTGAGCAGGTATTAGTCCTTTCCTCAGGCTGCTGCCTTACCCATGGCCCGAGCGCAGCTGCAGACTCCTGATCTGGCTGGATCCTAGGTCCTAAACCTTGGCAAAGACCCCTATGTAGGGCCTCAAATCATCCTCTCAAAGGTAGAAATGGATGGCTCAGATCCTGTCTGCCGTCTGCCTTTCACCTGAGCATTCAATCCCTACCAGAGAAAGTCAAAGATCCCTGAGTTCATCAGCTTTCCATAGCTGTGACAAAAGATCTGAGAAATTCCTCTTATAAGAAGGAAAGGTTTATTTTGGCTCATGATTTCAGAGTTCTCAGTCCATGGTCTCTTGGCTTTGTTACTCTGGGCTATGGTGAGGCAGCCCATCATAGTGGGAGCACATGGCAGAGGAAAGCTGCCAAGTTCCAACCTACCCGGAAGTAGAGGAGGCAAGAGAGGAAGGGGCAAGTTTCCCTGTAACTCCTTTAAGGGTAACCCTCAGTGACACTCTTCCTTCCAAATGAGCCAGCTTGCTATAGTTTCTACCACTTCTTACTGTGACATCATCTAGGGACCAAGTCTTTAACACATGAGCTTTTAGAGAGCACTAAACCATAGTCAGGTGTAGTGGCACATACCTATGGAAGAATTGGAAATTTGAGCCCAGTCAACTCAGCAACTTAGTAAGAGTCTGTCTCAAAATGAAAAAAAAAAAAAATTAAAAGGTCTGGGGATAGAGTTCAGTACAATGGGTTCATTGGGTTCATTGGATTTTCCTGGGTTCAATCCCCAGAAACACACACACACACACGATCTAAACCATAATAAGATCCAAAGCCAGATGGTTAAAGTTGATAAACATGAATTTGATTTAGTCACTATCATAGTAAGAGAGTCTTGGGTGTAGACCTGAGCTCAACTCTGGTTCAGGCAGAGGGAAGTGACAGAGCGATTTAAAGGGAGGATGAGGTAACAGGTAGGGGCTACGGTAGAGCCAGGGAAGTATTACATTTATAAGCAGATAGGAAAGGTGATCGGGATTAGGCCATTTGGGGTTGCTAACTGACATCAAAATGAAGCTTCTATTATCCCAGAGAGGGGCTGGGGAGATAGCTCAGGGGCACAAGTGCCTGCCTGGCAAGTGCAAGGTCCTGAGTTCAATCCCCAGTTCTGAAAAAAAAAATTTATTATCCCAGAGATTTAGGGACAGGATGCTGTCTTTGGCTGCTGGCTGGCATTGTGGTAAATTTCAGGTACAGCCTTGAGTTTTCCCAGGCAGCAATCGAAGGGTGAGAGAAGCTGGGTCATCCCAAGAGATTTGACTTTAGCTGTCTGAAAACATGCTAGAATTTATTGGAATGTCTTAGCATGTATGAGAGGGAGATAGCATTGTTTGTGCTAAGAGTCTGTAGCCTTGATGGGGCCCAAGGAGGTTGAGTTTGGCTTAGGAATACCTGTCCTGTGTATCAAGGTACTAAGGACCCTCACAAAAGCATGATAGAGTGAGGGGAACTATGCAGATTGTTCACTAAACTCATACTTTATTGTATGGTTTAGAAGCAGGGCATTTGAGAGATGATCAGGTCATTAAGGTGAGGCCCCCAGAATTGAACCCTGGTGCTTTATAAGGAGAGGATGAGAGGCCACACAGATGCAGAGAGACATATGTATTCCTGCCATGACATGTTACAGCTGGAGTGGGGTGGGCGAGGGTGTCCTCACCAGAGCCTGTGCCACACTGTCTGGGATGCTATGTTTCTAAACTGTGAGCCAAACAGACCTCTTTTTACAAAATAAAATAAAAAATCTTCCCTCTGATATCTTGTTAGGGTAACTAACACAGCCAAACTGTCAGGAGGTAGAGGGGACAGGCAAGAAGCACAAGAGTTCCCTGGATGGGAGGTGGCAGGAAGGATGAGTGTCAGAAGCCAGGGGAAACAGTGCCCTTGGTGTGCGGAAGCTGAGAAGTGTAGTGTGAGGTAGACTTGTGTCAGGTCAGTCGGTGACAGAGTTTAGCTCCAGTTAAGTTGGGGGTAGAGGTAGGATCCAGGCATAGTACTATGAAAGTCTCTCTGGGTGGTACTAAGAGGCAGCCCCATTAGGGTGATGTGGCTACAACCTACATGGACAAGGTCAAATCCTTTCTATTTGAAAGATCACCAGTAGAGGCCAGGAGGGTCTCACTGAAGGTTCTAGTGATGACCCAGGGTGGAAAAAGAAGGTTCCTGAGACACAGCCACGGATCTGGGGAGGAGCTCCAGAAATATTTGCCCTGGACAGGGTACCAGCAGCATTTGGAGACAAGTAGGACATACTTGTGACCATGAGGTGACACCCAAGTTCTGGAGTGGGTTACTGATTTCATGTCCAGTAAGATGGTGACCACAGGCAGAGGCCAAGTAGTAACTATTTAGGATTTTGTCTTGCCTGGTGATACCTGAGCTGAATCACTGAGAGATAGGAGAAGGAGCCAGGGAAAGAATCCGACCTGCATATCAAGTTTCTGGAGTTGCCTGCACTTGAATAGAAATTAAAGAATAGAAAAGTCTGAAACAAAGCCTGGGACCCCGTTATTGAAAAGATAAGCTGAGTTTCGGCAGTTAGAGAAGGACTGGTCTAAAGGGCAGGAAGGAAGGAGAGAAAGGAGAGTAGACAGGGACAGCCAGAGGGAGTATCAAGGATGGAACGGCTTCCAGAACCCCAAGCTGCCAAGTAGGACAAGGTGCAAGTTGTTCCGTGATTCCAAGGGACAAGGACACTGGATGCGGGCTGAGCCAGCAGGTTTTCTTGTGTCTTCACCTCCAGGCCCCTGGCTGAGGTTTGCTCTCCGAGGTGTGAGGGTGAAGGTGGCTTGAGGGAGCTACCTGGAAGGTTGCCAACACTCAACTGGTTTGGAGACCTAAAGGTTTAGATTTTCCTCTCCTTTCTTGCTTGAGAAGGAGAACGTGTGAGTATTGTATCATCTTCCAGGACCTTCTCCAGGAGGACAGCTGGATTAATTACGGGCACTTTTCCTAAGTGTGACACACATACCGGAAAGTGCCCATGTGGTAACCCTAGAGCTCTGTGCACTCTGACAAACCCCACACACCGTGTAACCACCAAGATGAGTTAAATTTGCCATCACCACCACCAAACTCTCACTGTGCCCTCTTCTAGCCACTGCTCACTGAGAGCAGCCATGCTTCTTACTTTTGGTAGTTCAGACAGTTGTTCCCTGTGTTCCCTTAAACTTTGAGTAAATGGAATCATAGCTAGCTAGCATGGTAATGCATGTCTGTAATATTAAAAGACTCTGGAAAGCTGAAGCAAGAGGATTGCAAACGCTAGCCCTGCCTGGGCAACTGTTATAGTTTATGTCTAGTTGTCCCCCCAAAGCCTGATGGAGTCATTGGGCGGGGACTTCTAGAGTTTGAGACTTGATCCATGATCCCTGGGATTATAGGTTTTAGTACTGATGGGATTATGGGTGGAAGTACTTCTAGGATTATGGGTGTAGCCTAGGGCGGGAGCTAAGGTGGAGAGCCTGAATGTAATATAAAGAGAGACAGAGAGACAGACTGGAGCTCTAGCTGTTGCTGTTGCTCTGCTGCTGTGTTTGGCTGGCTACCTCTGCCGCCATTTTGTTGCTGTTCTGCCGCCATGAACTGGATGCTCTCTGCTCTGTTCCACTCAGCCTTGGGCCAGCTGAATATGGACTGAAACCTCCACAAACTGTGAGCTAAATAAACCTTTCCTTCCTTCATTTTGAGTGTTGGGTATTTGTTCCAGCAACAAGCAAAAAGTAACTAATACAGCAACTAAGCAAGACCTTGACTTAAAATAAAAAAATAAAAAGGGTCGGGAGCCCTTGGGCTTGATTCCCTACTACCACAAAAATAGTCGATCGGTGGAATCATACAACACATACTTTGTGTCTGATTTAGCTCAATGCTGTTTCTGAGGTTCATCCTCTTTGTTGTATGGATTCCATGTGTGATAGGCGTTTGCATAGTTTCCAGTTTGGGGTTCCTTTGAATGACAGCCTGGCTGCTGCTCTTGTCTTGGTGGAGAGGGGCTCGCATTTCTGTCAGGTATACTCCAGGAATGGAGTTGCTGAGTCCTGAGCCAAAGAGTGCTGTGTTCAGGTTGCCGATGGATGGTTTCCTTTGGGGGTTTCATGAGTCAGCCATTGCGAATGTGAAGGCCCCATTAGGGTTTGGGTAAGTGGGGAAGGGATGAAGGGGAGGAAGGAGCAGGAGCCAAAGGGAGCCCTTGGGAGGCAGAAACAGCAGACTGGTGTAGATGTGCTCAGGATTAGTCATTAAGTTGATTGGAAGAGAGATCCTGCCTGGGGTTGCTATGGCAAACAGAAACCCTGAAATGACACCCAGGATTTGCAGGCAGATTTATATCACATCAACAGGCAGTGATGGAGATCGCTCCCAAAATAACAGGCCTTCTTGATCTCTGGTGATCTGAGACTTCTAGGAGATAAGTAAGCAGGAAATATAGAGGCCAAATGGCTTGTCCACTGGGGATTGGTTAGTACGATGTGCAGCATAGTTACCAACTGTGTATCACAATGACCAGCCATTTCTAAGAGACAGAAGCAACCAGAACTGAAACAGGAACTATTACCTGGGAAACTAGAAATGGAAGTATACTGGCTGGCTAGTGGTGGTGGTGGTGGTGGTGACACTTTCTGTTACAGGGTGTACCCCTCTCTTTACCTGTAGGACCTTTCCCACCTCTACTTTGCTCCCAAGGCCAATTATCCTTGTCATTATTCTTGGTAGGGATTATCTCAAAGCCTTCTAGGTCTTCACATCCAGGAGATTGAATCAAGGAGTTATCAAAAGTCCTAGTGTTCTGCCTTCTCATCTGGGAATTCTAATGCATTTAGTCTGGGGCCATACTTGGGCAGTAGTAGCTTTTAGAGATTCTCTAAAGATTGCACTGCAAGCTGGGGCAGGACACCACAAGCCCACATGTAGTAGTGGCTCCTGGGGTTACAGGTGGTCTCCAAGAATCTAACTGCCCAGTGAAGACCACCCACCTATGCAGACCTTGCGTGTGTTGGGGCTTCTTGTTGTCCACAGAAGGTCTAGATTTGGACAGATGATGAAAAACACCCCCAATGGATTGCAGCTCTCTTACCCCACTGAGCTCTGAACTGGGAGATGAACCCCAGGAATATAGCCTCAGGCTGGCCTGAGCCCAGCCTTGGGGTACTTGCTCCTGCAGTTCAGTCTGCTCAGCTCCACCACAGCCACTCCAAATCTCTTCTGCCTGAGCTGGACCCTTGTGTGGCCTACACCTCAGTAGTCCTCAACAGAGAAAGCCACAGTGACAGTGTCCATAGCCTGATCTCTCAGTACACATTCTCAGGAGCCCTGGTAGAGTAAGAGTGTAAAGGGACATCCAGAAGGGGCTCCTCTGGGCAGGTTGGATATCCCTAAGTGGACAGGGCTCACTTTCCTCACCCCTCTCTTCGGTGGGCCAGATCTATGGCCAGAACCAGAGCCTCAGAAACAAGGGGCCCAAGTGATCTCTCAGCAGGATGGAGAAGGACCCAGTGACATCCTTGACTTCTTCCTTGAGCTGTCTCCACAGTCTATGGGATGGCAGAACCCAGAATATTCTAGGCTTAGGTTTTAGGATTTGGGACATACTGGGACTAAATTCAGAAGCCAGAAGAAGGATTTGGGGCAATTCCTCTTAATGACAGTGTGACACTGACCAAGCAGCTTTGATAGTGTCATTCTCACTCTGGTCACAATAAGCACATCCTAGCTGTGATGAGCTTGCTTTGAGATCATTTGGGAAGGAGGGGTTTTTCCTGCAGCCCCACCCCTATGTTTATCCCAAAGGAGGATAAGATATGTTGGGCCCAGAGAGTCCACAGCTGCAAGGCTTTTGTGCATCTAAGCCCAAGCCCTGGGGTCTCCGCATGAACGGGAAGAGGCAGGTGGGCAGCTGGGGACTGTCCTAGAGCAGCTTCCCCTTCCCTTCCCCCAGCCAATCCCCTCACTTCCTCCTCCTCCTCCCTTTGGGCTCAGGTGCAAGAGAGCAAATCTCTGAATCCATGGAAACCAAGGAGGCAGAAAACCAGGAAGGAGGAGGGGGCTGAGCTCAGTCTTGCAGATCCTGGGGACAGGGAGGGAGAATATTCCTTTCCCGACAGAATAAAGGCCTAAAATATCATTTTATCTCCCACTGGAGGCGACCCCACCAAAACACTAGCTCCTGTTTCTCCCTGGGGGCCATGGGAACAGGCAGGGGGAAGTCTGGCTCTTCACAGGGTGTTAGCAGGCCCTACTTGGAAGCAAGCGTCAGGGAAGGGAAAGAGGTGGGAGAGGGGGCTCAGGAGACAGCAGGTCCAGGTGGTGCTTGGGGTGGTGGAAGTGAGGGTCAGAACTCAGGGACCTGGGGCAGACAGTAGGGGCTGGGAGAGGGCTGTGCTGGGCACATTATGCTCTTGGTACAAGATTGAAAGCTAAAAGTGATTTCGTGTGTAGCTCGTTTTTCAGTACAGAGTTCAGAGAACACTGAACAAGCTTCTGTGAGTTCTTCTCAGCCCAGGTTTGGCGTCTTCCTCCCTTCGGGCAGAGGTGGCAACTGGTAGAGACTTTAGGTCCTTTCTCTTCCCAGATTTCTGTGCAGAAGGGCTTGGCTGCCTACCCCCAATGGCACTAGTGCTGAGCCTCTGAACAGCCAGGCTGTCACCTGCCTCATTTGGCAAGAGAAGCTAGGAGAGGACTGCTGGGCACACAGTGGCCCTGCAGGCAAACTTGCAATTCAGGCTCTGAGATGAGAAGACTTTTTGCAAGAGCCCCCTAGGCTGGGACACCTGCTTCTGACCTTCCCACTGTCAGAGGATTTCCAGTGCATTTTCCCTCCAGTCCTAAATGTACAGATCTTGATACTGATCTTTGAGATCTGGACATAAAGTTACGATTTTCCCAAAGGTCATTTGGCCTGAATGTCCAAAAAAGACAAAGCAAGGAGTAAGAATTGTAGTAGTTCACTGTGCTCAACTGATTTGGAGGCCAGCTGGGGATGGCGCTGGCAACACCGGGGTGATCTGGGAATCCTTTTGAAAGGTGCTCACTTATGCATGGTTAGTGCTTGGAGGCAGGGTGGGGTGCTCCACTTGGATAGTCCAAGTCCAAGCCTCGGTCATGGGCAGGTGTGTCAGGTCTAGGATCCTTGTCAGCAGTGAGATGCAGAAGGTGTCTAACTCTGTCGATAGTTACTCTCACCTCTTGCACTATGCTTGCTTTCCCAAAAGGTCCTGGTCTGTCCAATCAATGCTAGCTCAGACAGGAACATCTCCAATGACTTGGCACCTCTGAGTTACTTATCCAGTATAATCCCTTACTCTGGAAGTCCCTCCCAGCCTTGGGTTCCACCCCCATCTGTATGGGCTGAGTCTCCATGCTGGGCTTATTGGCTTGTGGTGTAACTATAGTTCCACCTACAAACTCCTTCGGATTTAATTGGTTCCAATATTTCTGAGACCTTCCTGTACTCTTGAACTCTTTCCTCCCAGGTATTCTTGAGTTCCCTGGGAGGATTTTAACTGAAGCTCACTGAACTCTAAGTCTACAGCCCGGGAAGTCCCACCAATGCTCCACCTTTCTGCTCCACACCTGCCTGACTCCCTGCAGTACCTCAGGTGTCCATGGTGGGTTGCTGCTGAGGTTTAGATGTAGAGCTGGGCCAAGGAACCAGCAGGAAGCTGTGGGGGACAAGAATAGAGAAACCAGACGGTGTAAGGATGCCTCTGTCAAAACATCTATAAGCCAGAAAAACAGCAGACTCTGTCAAAACATCTATAAGCCAATAGATAAAGGTCATCCCACCACCGAAGTCCCCAGGCATGCACAAAACCAAAAGCACATGACCCTGGCCTGTGTGCAATCTCATTTTCAAAGTGGCTTCTTAACATCCTCCTACCTCTCTCTCTCCCTGCTCCTGTGGGCTTTGGATGCCATGATACTTCTGTTAATAATCGTGTTTGGTCAAAAACACACTCCCTCAAGAGAGGTGAGTCAAATCAGGTCCAAGTTGGGTTATGGCTCCTGTTAATCCTAGTTATAGGTCCTCCCACAATGCTAGGAGACTCAGCACCTGGCCCTCTTTGAGCCAGCCCCAGCATGAGGAACATCCCTTTGGTTCTTTCGCTTTTAATAAATCTCATTAATATTTTTAAGTGCCCTGGTCACATCTTTGGTGATGATACCAAGAATCTAAAAACAACTTCCTTGAGGTCCTCCATCTGGTAACACCATCTCCAATGTACATTAGCCACACAATGCTCATGCAGAATCAGGGTCCTGCAGCCTTCTGTGCACTGGGTCCACGCTATACTCCATCCCTGGATGGTGCAAGGTCACACCTTCTCCCAAGGGCCCATGCAATTGCGGCACAGACCCCACACCTCCCAGAGCACTGTGTGAAAACAGTCCCCATAACATCTGCCCAGGGCCATCTCTCTAGGATGACAGTTCAGGATTTCTTTTATCTGCTCTGGGTCACTTAGGCATGTGGCATAACAGACTCCCTCATATCACAGATAAAAGCAACCCCTCATGTAGCTCAGAAATCCGCAACCATCAGGCTGGTCTCTGCTAGATTTGCTCCTGGCTCTGCAGGCAGCTGTCAGGCTGATCAGAGGCTGGGTCAGCCAAGCTGGCCTTGCCTGTATGTCTGCTGCTTGGCTGGTTCCTGACCAGCAGTCTTGACCTCCGCCAGGCTAGCTAGGGCACTTCTCCCATGGTAGCAGTAGCAGGGCTGCCAGGAGTAGCAAGAAGATAAGCCAGATGGGTGAACACCTTCCAAGGTCTCTGCTTTTGTTGATGTCTCATTACCCAAAGTAAATCACAGCCAGAATGAGGGGGGACACAAACTCCACCCCTGGACAGGAGGATTAGAAGGATCAAGACACAACGGTATGAACACAGAAAAGAGATACATTTGAGGTCAATTTTGCAATCTAAAGTTTGTCCCCAACCCTTCATAAAAACCTCCTGCTGATTTTCATTCCTGCCTGCAAACCCATGCCTGAATGCAGAGCTCTGTGGGCTGAAGCCCAAGACTGGGCCAGAGGTCCTAGCTGCAGCAGGAACACCCTCTCTGCAGCCTCCCCACTCTCACTTTGTGTTCCTGCATCCCTTGTGCAACTCTCTGTTGGGCCAGGCTACCACCGTCACTGAGGTGGTGTGGTAGCCCCATGGGCTCCGTTAGTCCCTCTCAAGGGACTGAGCCCTCACTATCTTGGCCTGGTTGCTTGGTGAGTGGGCAGAGCTGGAGTGACCTCACAGGATGTCTCCCTCACTCTCACACTGTGGAGGATAGGGTGCTGGTCCCTTCCTGCTGCCCACACTTCTCAAGTGACTTCTGAAATAAGTGTGGTGCCATCACCAGATGGGTTCTGAGCTTCCTTTTATAACCACTTCCTATCTAATTTCAGTGATCCTCTACCACTTCCATTTTACCAATGCAGAAATGGAGGCTCAGAGAAGTTGGGTAGTCTCCCCAAAACCACACAGCAAATAATTATTCTAAGAATTGGATCTAATTTATCTTTTTAGTATGAGGAATCAAACTCAGGACCTTACATATGCCAGGCAGGTGCTGTGCTGCTGAGCAATCTCCTAGGCTCTGGATCTAATCTTTTGTATCCACATTCCTCACTGTTCTGGCTACATTATCTAAAAACAGTGCATGTTCCAGTGTTAAACTGTCCCTGAAGTTCTTGGTACTCAAAGCCTCATCTGACCCTGGTAACTGTTCTGTATGAGAAGCAAAAATCACCTTGTCCCCACCCCCAAACAGGGAAATGGAGGGCCAGAGATGTTGCCCTGCCCTGACTCAAGCCCAGCCTGCTGCCCTTGAAAGCCTTGCATTTCTTCCTTCTCAGCACACAAGTTTGAACAGGGCATTGGGTGTTTGGAGATATTCACTTGGCAGGGATATGGAGGCAGAGGCAGAGAACAGCTTAGCAGTCTCTCCCCACAAAACCCTACAAAAATCACTGGTGTACACTAGAAATAGAAATTGTACCAAATCATGAAATGAAAAACTCAGTTTTGGTGAGATAAAAATCACTGCATTTTGGTCTTTGGGATTGTAATATTCAAGATAAGTTTATAGACAAAAAACTTCCAAGGTTTTATTGGAAGGGTACTGGTACTCTAAACATCACTGTATAGGGCTTTGTGTATAACTACCAGTATTTAACCACTTTTAGTTTGCAGTATTGGGGATTGAATCCAAGACTTTCACACTGAGCTATTTTCATATCCTCTTTTTATTTTTATTTTTAAATAATATTTTTGAGATAGGATTTCATTGAATCTTCAAGTTGCCCAGATTGGGCTTAAACAAGTGATTTTTCTGCCTTAGCCTTCCAAAGTGCTGTGACCATAAATGTGCTCCACCACACCATGCTTTATGCACTTCCTATCTGGAGAATGGAACTTGGTGACATGCCACATATGTAACTCTCCATCTCCATCCCTAGAAGGGGTTGAAAGAGACAGGACAGCCAGGATGTGGGCCTAAGACTTGGGCTCTGCAGCTGGCTCCACTGCTCGCCAACGTCTTTGGCCATATGGGTAGTGAAGCCAGGATGCTATGTCAGTCCAAGGGTCTGGGCAGCAGGACCAGCTGCCATATCTCCTGGGGAGTGGCCTGGTGGTGGGCTTGGCCACCAACCTCCCTGACTCCTGCCTGTTTCCTCAACCCACTCTCCTCCATCTATGCTATGTGATACCTTTTCAATGCAACTGTCTTCTGCTAGAGGTAGCCAGACTGATGAACTGCTTGCTACGGAAAACTCTCATGACCTGGGTGCTCCGGGGTCTCCAGCCTGAGAGCCAGGAGCTCTACAGTCACACAGAGGAGCTATGGGAGGATCATGGGAGAAGAGGTCAGAGGGGACACAAAGTATCAGTGAGAAAGAGTAGACAAGGTGAGGCCAGCAGCAATTCTGGCAGGAGAGGGAGGAGACACAGGTGACCCAGTCTTGATGGTACACAGACAAGACATTGGCTTCCAGAGACACAATCTGTAGGTGATTTTATGCAGGACTAAAGGCATCCTTCTTAAAATGCTACCCCGACTGTTATCTCTGAGAGGGTCAGTTGTGAATGCCAGTGGAGACCCACGGTCCCATCAGAGGTGTTCTAAGACTCAGAACTGGACAGACAGACAGACAGAGCCTGTCCCTTATCACGGAGTTTCTCTCCGGGGCACAGACTGTCAAACCAAATCCCTCTACTCTGGGACTTGGCATTCATACATTTGAAATTAGGAATTTCATTCATTTTGATCAAGATCTTGGAATGGGGTAATAAAGTTAGGTCAATGAGTAGCCCAGTACAGCATGGGCAATGTAATAAAGGTGAAGGCAATAAAAGGTGGAGCTGCCAGCCACTGCACTGGTGAGGCTCTTGAGAAGTAAAAGTAATTATCACCTGCACAACCTGGCCGGCCTACTCCGTGTGTACGGAAGAAAACAATTTCAGAACTTTATTTCCTATATTGAATGTCGATAATTGGATGTATTTATAGGCCTCGCTGGAAAAAAACAACTTGTGATTTGAGGATGAGAAAACAGCCTTCCAAACAGTAAAAAACAATATATTTCCCATTTTCACACACACAAAAAGAGCTTGTTTCTTCTGATGTTTCGAAGGTGCTGCTGGAATGATTTGCCTTTGCGAAGCCACCATTCCATTTCTCATCTTGAATTGCCTCGTAGACCCTGGTAGAGCACACAGCAGGGACCACTTCATCTGAGGTGGTGACGGGGGCTTCCTAGGGAAGGCCCCTCAGCTGCTGCCAGCCTCTTTTCTGCAGGAAGATAGAAACCCAGGTGGGCTCAGAGGGGGCAGGGAGGAAAGGAGCAGTAGGACATAATATGGGAACTCTGGGGACAGGTGATGACAGCTGAGGTGTGGCCCTGGAGGACAGAGCAGATCGTGTTGGCCTCTGTACTGGGTAAGCTGTGGCGGCCACAGCTGCTGACACTGCAAAGGCCGAAGGCTGGGCACTGCCAATGTGTGATGGAAAGACAGCCACCTGGGCATGTCATGCCTGTTATGCCCTTCGTTCCCCATCCAGGAAGGATTGGCTTGGATATGTGCCCCTGCCGCCTAGCATACATACATACCCCCATCCTTTTCTTCAGTCTATTTGGCACTGGTTTGCTCTGTCCAGTTTTCAATCCACAGTAAAGATACACAAATAACCACAGAAATTCAAATGTCATCTGCTATGGGGTTTTACCATTTGAGGCTAGGGCCCTGGACACTGATAGAGATCCCCCTTTTTCCCTAGGTGCTGGGAATTGAACCCAGGACTCCTGCATGTTAAGCATATGTTCTACCATTGAGCTGTATCCTGAGCCTTGGTACAAAACCTCTTGCTGGCTCTTTCTAGTTTCCCCCTCCAGCCTGCTGAGCTCCTGTCCAGTAGATGGGCTTGGGTCCTGTGGTTTTTCAGCTGTGCACCTGTCACTCCTTACCACTGAAGTAGCATGAAGCCTGCTCTTCCACTCCATGCCGCCATGGTGGGTTCCTTGGGGACCATGTGGAGGCTTCTCCTTTTTCATTTGCCCACAGGCTGATGATCCTAAGGGCAGGCTCTGGGTTCCTATCCCTCATGACACTTTAATCATAGCATGGCACCATGGGCAGAGGCAGCATCCAGGCCACCTCCAGCGTGGTCCCACAGCCTTTCCAGGGACTAGCATCTTGAACATATAGCACAAGAGGAGGAGGCCTCCCTATCCTGACTCCCAAAAAATATTCCTGAATGGCCCAAGGGTAGCTCATGAGTCAAAATCTGGCTGTCCAGCTATCTCTAGAGAGCCAGACATCAGCAGTACCCCTGGAACTACAAGAAAGGGGAAGAGCAGAGCAGCTGGACATAGCATCACAGGGACAAAGGAGGAGTTGTTCCAGGATGAAGTAATGATGCTCAGGAGCACAGACACTTCCTGTTGCCTCTCAGCCATCACAAGGATAGACTGTTTCACATAGGACCTGTGACCTCTGAGGCAAAGATGATACTCTGCCATGTGAGGCATGAACGTCCTGCCTGGCCCTCTCCCTCCGCTGATTTATACACTCCCACTCCGACTCTCTAAAATCAATCTTTTCCCAATTGCCTCCTGGCTCCCAGCAGCATCCTGGGTCTGCCCTGCATGAGTAACTATGTAATCTTCTCCCACACCCTCAGTGGCTTCTTCCAGATACCCTGCCAGAGCTTCTGACAGGCAGCTAGAGGGGAGGGGAAAGTCCTGCTGCAGCCTCCAGGGTGGAATCCTGAGGTTTGGGAGTGGAACTAGGAGGGTGGGAGGATGTCTAGTTTGGAGGGGAGGTGGAGAAGCCTTGTCTGAGCCTCTGATGGGGAGGGTATAAGGGAATGGAGGAGCAGGCCTGCCACAGCCTCAGAAGTGGGAGAGTTGGGGTGAGGGGCACCAGGCTGATGGAGCTACCACCAGAGCAGGCATGTTCTAGGAGGTCCACTGTCCAGATGGGCCTGGGAATCCAGGTGGGCCTCCTTATTTCTGTCCACAGACAAGGGTGTTCCATTCAGGGGGTGGGTGCTCTGCCCCTATTATTTTGTAAATATTTGGGGTAATTACTTCTTTTTCATATTAATGAGCATTCAGAACTGACAGTTGCTTAATTCTGACATATTTTATACCAAAAGAAGTGGTGCTAGAGAAGGCTGTGATTATCTGGGGGTAGGTTTTCCTTCTGTAAAGCAGCATTAATAGTTTTCTGTGTACCCTTTGTTTTTTTTTTTTTTTTTTTTTTTTTTTTTTTTTTTTTTTTTTTTTTTTTTTTTTTTTTTTTTTTTTTTTTTTTTTGTTTTGTCTTTTTGAGACACGGTCTCAGTATGCAGTTCAGGCTGGCCTTGAGCTCACTTTTGTAGCCCAGGCTGGTCTCGAACTCACACCAATCCTCCTGCCTCAGCCTCCCAAGTGCTGGGATTACAGGCGTGCGCCACCACGCCCGGCCTTGTTATTTTTAAAAAGTGTTCTTATTAGGGAGTTATCTCTCTCTCTCTCTCTCTCTCTCTCTCTTTTATTTTTTTGCAGGACTGGGGTTCAAACTCATGATCTTGCACTTGCCGGGCAAGCACTTGTGCCACGGAGCTCTCTCCCCAGCCCCTTAGGGAGTTGTCTCTTTGGCTGAAGATGAAATTGCTAATAATGAGGAAGTCCAAGGTCTCAAGGATACACAGACCAGTATGAGATATCGCATGTCACTTACTTCTCTGGACCTCAGTTTCCTCACCTGTACAATGGAATTAAGGGTAGTTCTTATCTTTCAGGGCTTTTGAGAGCATTCTCTGAGCTAACATTTGCAAAGCATTTGGCCAATGTCTGTAAGTGTTCATTTCTTTCTGATTCCCAATTCTCTGGAGGATCCTGAACCAACATCAGAACACACCTGGGCAAAGAAGCGAGCTGCCTCTCTCTGGCCTCCCTTCTAGGTTCTACATTCTGCACCTGAAGGGCATTGGAAAAGATCTTGTCCAACCCAATTCCAAACAGGCTCTTGCTTATCTGTGGGACTGCATCTCTCTCCCCACCACCCTGTCCTGGATGCTCAAGGTCTCACTGAGCTCCTCCAATAGCCCCCGCCTTTGCTCAAGCCCTGGCCTAGGTCAGTCTACCTCTTCTCCCCCATGGTTTCTTTATTGCTGTGTTCTTCCTGCGGATGGGCTGGAACCCTGGGTCCCAAAATCAAGGTGTCCACTGCTTCGGGACACTGCCACCCATCTCAAAGAGGTGTGGGACACTGGTCCCTCTTGCCTCGCCGCTGGCCTTTTCCTGGGGGCTTTCCAGTAAGGATCCTCAAAGCCCTGTACGCAGGGGTTAGCAGGAGCTGGGGGGGCGTGGCAGAGACTCCTGGCCCCGCCCCGATCACGCCCTCGAGTCCCGCCCCCTGCAGTGGGCTCCGGCCCGGCTTCAGCTGACGCGGCACTCCACGTGACTGCTTGCTGGGCGAACATGGCGTCCTCCGCGCGGTGAGTGCTGCTCTCCTCTCTCGCTCCTGTCAGCCTGTACCGAGAGGGAGCCTCATTGTTCCTGGCTGGACAGTGGGCCTGAGGCCCCCGGCCCTGGCTGGATTCGCTGTGTAGCCGAGGGTAGCGCGCTGCTTCCTGAGCGCGGGGCGGCGAGGTGCGCGCTTTGAGGCGGAGACTGCGCTGGCGTTCAAGCCTCCACTCCGTCCACTGGCCCTTGGGGGCTTCCTGGCGCCCAGGCCTCACCCGTTAGCTTGTGCTGCCCCCGTGTCCGAGGCAGGAGCTCAGGTGGACCAGCGTGATCACTGCCACGCCCCTTCAAGAGAAAGGTGGCTACGCAGGACGCCAGAGCCCCTCCAGGTGTTTCCCCAGGGGGCCAGTGTTTGGCGTGAAATCCCTCTTTTCCAGAGGGACACTTCCTCAGTTCCTTCAGGACTCAAGTGTTAGCTCCTCAAAGAAGCCTTCCCTAACTCCCTATCACACTTTCTGTAGCTTTTGCTACCTGGTAAACTGGAGTATACTCAGCTGTACTTGTTGTCTTCTCCCCTATTTGGAAGGAAAGGGCAGAGCCTTACTAGTTTAGTGCTCTGCAATAGTAGGCGCTCCATAATACTGTACTACTAAGTAAAAAGGGTGGATGGTCCTTGTGGGAGGAAGAACTGTGGACCAGTGGGCCCATCCACATGTCGGGGAGAATGTCCCAAATGAGGGAACATCTGAGTAGAGCAAAGGTTAAGAGATAAAGATTGAGAATTCAGACTGTCTTGGAGATATGAAAGAGAGTGGTGCATCCTTGGCCTAGAGGGTGTGGTGTCCCAGGTGGCCTCTCAGACTTTGTCCTGAAGGGCTAGAAGACTGTTAATCTGCTTGTGTCTGCTTTTGAAAGAGCTTGCTCCCTCGGACCGAGTTTAGTGGGAGTATTGGTGTGGTCTGCAGGGCACCAGGAAAGGTAGGAGTAGGAGAGAGTAGCACCCCAGTATCAGATTGGGAACTGAATTAGAATGGAAAAACTGATGATCTGAATGCATCTTTTGGGGCAGTGTGGCAACATGCAGCATCCTAGGTTCTCAGTTGATCTTAAAGTTTGGGAGAGCTTCAAATGTGCAAATCAATCATTTATTGGACACCTCCAAGAACAGTATCAGGCCTACCCATAGATTGTTCACTGGCCACAAGGTTAGGTGGACCCATAAGTCTCTGTCATCCATCTGTCTGTCTCTGATCTTAGTGTGTGCTAAGGGGAGGACATAGGCTCTAAGGTCATGGTTAAATGTGGGAAAGCCTCATTCCATGGGTGTTCTTTGGGCTAGAGCTCAAGCAGTAGGACACAGATTAGGTAGAGAACTGTGCAAAGTTCCAATTGGATGGCAAGGATCTTGGGGTCAGAGTTATGAACCCAGCCTGTGGCCATATCTTAAGGAAAAGAGCAAGAAATAGGTTATGGGGTTGGTATCTGTTTGTGGATCTGTTATCCATCTGAACTGGTCACATAGACACAGGATTTGGGGGCCTGTGCTTGGTTCAGGACACCAGGCTGGTCAGAGACCTGCTCTGCCTCTGAAGTTCACAGACCCAGCTGGTGATATGGAGCTGCTGCAGGCTCTTATAGCAGAACTGGTTCTCTGGAGCAGCACACAAGATATTGTGAGGATGAAATGATGAGATGGAAATTTTAGCTGCCATATTGTCAGGGAGTCCTGACAGGGATAGAGTGTTTCCAGAACTGAAATCATCCCAGGTTGGTACAGAGCTTCCCTCAGAGACTTGGAGCCTGAGCATAAGCCAGTCCAGTGGCTTCCTTATTGGGAAGAGATGTTAGTGTGTTCCCAGCAAAGGCTGGCCTGGAGCAGCAGCGCTCACAGAGGAGATCAGTGTATAATGTATAATGAACCATCTAGTCTTGGTCACAGGCTCCCAGGGAGTTGGATTTGGTTGTCTATAGGGTCCTACCACATTGTAGGACAGAGGAGGCCCTATGTTATTGGATCTTGCTGAAATGGTGCCACATGAATGCAAGAGGTACTTGTAAATCCGACATCCAGTCCTGCTTTCCTGGTTAACCCTCAGCGACCGAGGAAACAAAACACAGGTGGGAAGGGGAACAGGATTTCAAGGAGGAATAGGAAGATATAGTTCTAATTCTTTATCCAAGTGGTTCCCAGGGAGTTGTTGCCAACCAGCCTAGCAAGAAGCAGATGAACCGCTCTGGGTGTAGACTTCTTGGGCTGTGGGCCAGGCCAGAGTCAGCATTCTTCTGGAGAGAAAGTGTCTGAAGGAGTGAGGTTCTTGGCCAGAAGCCCATCCTTTCCTGATGTCAACCTTGTGCTTCTGAGCAAAGGCCTCATGTTGACCCTTGGGGATCTGGGGGTTGTAGGAGTGGGTGAGTGTGTGGGAGCCAGGCTGGTTTCCCTGGGCCTGATCCTGACTCTGTCTAACCCTCTCTTCATCCCACTGTGTATTTGCTCCTCAGTCCTCCTCAGAGAGAGAGGGAGGTGGGGTGGAGGATGCTGACCACCTGCCTTCAGACCCTCTCTGGCCAAGGTGACCTGCCTGGCCCTGGACAGTCAGATAGCTGTATCTACTCAGTACCTGGCCCTGTGCTGTAGGCTGAGAGTGGGAAAACAGCCTTTATTACTGGGTGTGTAGCAGTGTGGCCTTATCCAGAAATGGTCTTACATTCTAGCACAAGATCTTGTTCTCATCTGTGCTGTGGAACTCCGGAGCATCAGTGAAAACTGTGTAGTTGTCCTAGTACATTTTGTGTTGCTGTAACAAAATATTTGAGAATGGGAGCTTCATAAAGAAAAGAGGTTTATTTTGGTCACAGCTTTAGAAGCTTGATCAGCTGACTGCATCAGTGTGTGGCAGATGGCATCACACTGTGGACCAAGTCTCCAACATATGATCCTTTAGGGTCAAACCATATCCAAACCATAGCAGCATCCTTTTTGGCTTCTCATCATCATCATTATTATTGCTATTTGCAGTACAAGGGATTGAACCCAAGCCTTTGTACTGAGCTACATCCCCAGCCCTTTTTCCAGTCATTTGTTCTTAGAGGCTTTTACTAAGTTGCTAAGTTGCCCAGTGTGGGCTCCAACTTGTGATCCTTTTGCCTCAACCTCCCAGTGTGCTGGTATTATAATGCTTTTAAACACTGAAATAACAGAGGATTATAAAAAAAACCACTTATATGTAAATATAGCTATTACAGTATTAAATAAACTTGTGATATGGTGATACGTTTCTTTATTAACACTTTAAATAATAAGAGCTAGTAGAACATTCCATAAACTCCTTAATTTTGAAATAGTGATGAACAAAGGTGATAGCTTGAGATATTGTGACAGCAGTACTATGAAATGAAACTACCTGTGGTTTCTGTAGGTGATGTATTCACACATGGCTGGTACTGAGTTGCTTACCTTAATCATCGACAAGTATGGATAAATGAAGGATGCATGACAGGTTACAGCCTGTCAGAGTCTATAATTAGTGAAAAAGCTAGGGCTATCAGTGCAGATTTCATAAAGGATAATCCATCAATAGATGATAATGGTGAAATGTCATGCCAGTAAAGGGTGGGTTCACAATTTTAAAGCAAGAGCCTGCTTGATAGCCTAACTAGGCATGATGAAGCAGCCAGTGCTGTTAAAAAGGCTACTGAAAATTCTACTACTTTGAAATACTGACACAGAGAAATAGCTTTTGCTCTAAGTTTTCAACTGTGAGGAAACTGGCCTTCTCTGGAAGAAAATGCCTAGTAGAACACACATTAGCCAAGAAGAGAAAATGCCAGGTCATGAACCTATGAAAGTCAGACAGGCTAACCTTATGGGCATAAGCCAATGGGAGCGGTGACCTCAATATTAAAGCCTGGGGTTATCACACTGAGACCTCTACAGTGTTCAGAAGATATAAAGTCATAAAGAATAGGCTAGGTCATGTGGAGATCTAATGGAAAAGCCTGAGTAATAGGAGTACTTCTTCTTGAGTGGATCATGGGGGCTTTTTATCCTATTGTTAAGAAATATCTAGAGGACAGATAGGGGTTTGTCACCGAAGGCTCTCCTGATCATGGACAGTGCATCTGCTCACCTATGAGATTTGGAAGAATTTGTTGATGAATTCCCATGGCTCTCAGTTGAGTTCTTTCCACCTAATACAACTCCTCTACCACAGCCTATAGACCAGCAGGTCATAGCTAACTTTAAGAAGCCATGTACCTGCAAACTATTCCTGAAGCACTTCTACATGGCCTCAGATACTTTAAGAGTTCTGAAAGGAATATTACAACATCCTTTCCTGTGTGGAATTAAGTGAGAAATCGTGGGCCAGTGTCTCTCTAAGGACACTGAGATCTGTGTGGATGACAGTGTGGCCTAAAATTAGAGGAGAGAGACTTTGAAGACTGTAGAGGAGCCTGAGCCTTTAGCTGACCCTGTGGTTGATGACATTGTTACTATAGCAGAATCCATAGCCTTATAGGTAGACAGTGGTGATGGTGAGGAATCATTTCCAGAGGAACTTCAGCAACTTCTGGTTGAGCAACAGGGAATGGCAGCTGAGGAGCTTTCTGAAGGGGGAATTCTTGAAGCGAAGTTCTTCTAAAATAAAGGACCCAGCACTCGGGAGGCTGAGGCAGGAGGATCAGTGCGAGTTCGAGACCAGCCTGGGCTACAAAAGTGAGCTCAAGGCCAGCCTCAACTGCATAACGAGACCCTGTCTCAAAAAGACAAAAAAAAAAAAAAATTAATAAATAAAAAAATAAAATAAAAAAAAATAAATAAAATAAAGGAAATCTACTGAGAAAAGTGGCAAGAGCCACAAACATTTGTAGAGAAGACTCACCCAGAAAGAGAAAAAGCCAATCATTATTAAGCTTAATGGCCATGTCATATACTACAGAACAGTGTTAAAGAAAAGACATTAACAGACAACCTTAGACCAGTTTTTAGTTCTGAAAACGTTGAGACCTAGTGAGCCAGCAGCAGTCCTAGTGGGCTACAGATTCCAACGGAGAGAAAGGGCAGCAGAGAACCAGATTCCTCATGTTCTTGTGGAAGAGTGCTCTCCTTTTAAACAGTAACCACCTTTCATTTCATTCTCCCTTCCTGCAAGCCAAAGATGTCAATTTGGATGAGAGGTACAGTATGAAATTGTTTTTTCTGGTAACTTTTTGGTGAGTGCACTAGTAAAATTATTGGTGTTTCTGGTACATTACACACATTTTTATTGTGAAAATCTTAAAGTTAGCTTGGGATCACATTATGGGTATTTCCTTTATTGACTTCCTTCCTTCCTTCCTTCCTTCCTTCCTTCCTTCCTTCCTTCTTGGGATGGGTCTACAGGTTGTTCAGGGTCTTACTACTGGATTGGACTCTGGAAGCACTTCAGTAGTTTGCAGGTATATGGCTTCTTAAAGTTAGCTACAACCTCCTGGTCTACCTGTTTACAGCCTCCCAAGAGCTGGGATTCTAGGCATGTGCCATCATGCCCAGTCTCATTTGCAGCCTCAGCACACCCCGGGGGTGAAGCCAGCACAGCAGGCCTGGGGCTGGAACTGTGGGCCCCTGAACCTGCTTGTAGGTACTTTAATCCACTGAGCTATTTGGCCTGCCCTTCCATGATTTCTTAGGGGAAGAATAGTCTTGATTTACAACTAACTTGGCTTACAACCAGCCCATGTGAATGAACTGAGTTTATAAGTCAAGAGTCCACTGTACCTTTTAAATGCTGGTACCTAGTTAACAAAAGCTCCAGCAAAAGCCAGTTGGAGATACTGTATTTTATTGGTGCTACTTGTGCTGAATTTCTAGGTAGCAATCACCAACCTTGGTTCTGGACCTTACTGCCTTCTGGAGCTTGGTTTATGCTATGAACAATCAAAGGCCATGTCTCTATAGGCCTTGATTTGAGGTATCCTGTAACAAATGACTGCATGACAATGTTTTATCTGATGAGCTACCCCTCTTAGGCCCAGCACCCAGCTGAGTCCTGCATGAGGTGTAAATGCTGTCACTCCTCAGTGTCCAAGGACCCCTCAGCTGCGCCAATGCACAGGCATTCATATCCATTATGTATAATGGCCAGAAGGCCCCATTCTGAATGATGTAAGAATTTAGGCCTCTCAGTGTGCTCTAGACAACAAGAAGCCTCACCCTTCTAGAACCTTCCAGGTATGTGGCTACAGGTCAGGTAGAGGCAGCACTTATTGTACTTAAGGTGAGAGGCTGGTCATAGGGGAGTGAGGGGAGATGAGGTGATCCAGATTGGAAATTTTAGCCAGTGTGTTCTTGGGTGTCTTTGCTTGGGCCCCAGTGTCATTGCCTTTTTGTGGATAGGGAATCCACAAGGACCGTTTTCTCCGCCTGTACCCCTTCCAAAGGCTTGGGCTAGGGAGGCCTGAAAAGACCCCTGGACATGGCTGCTGATGGCAGTACTTTCTGTTCCTGCTCTCAGGCCCAGGCTGGGGGCAGTCATGGATGTCACCAGATTCTTGCTGCCCTTTCATCCTTGTGGTAAGCATGGCAGCTAAGCAGCTCTGTGACTTGGGCCCACCCAATAAGCTGCTCACCCTCCTGGGAAGAAGGAAGGGCACCTGCCCAGGAAAGGGAAGCGAGACTCTAGCCCCTGTCATGAGTGAGGTTTTCCTGGCCCCTCCACCCTTCCTGGCCAGCAGGGACTGCAGGGTCTACTTCCTACCCTTGGAGCCGATGTGGCACCTTCCGATCTGCACAGCTGGGAGGGGGCCCCTATGTTGACTGTGATAGTTGTTTATTCAGCAGATGCTTATTGAGAGCTTGCTGTGTGTCAAACAGGGTGCTGGGCACAGGATGCAGAAGTGAGCAGAGCTGACCCAGTTGGGTGGGTGGAGACCACAGCAGTGCTAAGAACATGCTACACTTAGGTTAGAGATGTTACATATCACATCATAAGGGACCTGGTCTGAATCTAGGAGTTCATGCAAGAGTGACAAAATAGAACCAGGGGTGGGTTCTGGGAACCTGGGGGGAAAAAAGGGAGAAACTCAAGAGCTCCGGGAGGGCTGCCCTGTGGCCCAGGGTGGCCTAGATGGAGGTGTCGTCCAGTGTAGAGGGACTGCACAAAGGAGGAGGAGAGAATTGCAAGTTCTAAGAAGAAAGCCAGGAAAGACCATCCTCAGAGGGTTGCTGGGGGAGAAGCTGTATGGGACCAAGAGGTGCTCCTGTGTCACTACTGTGAGAGCCAGATCCTCTGAGGGTCCCAGGTGAAGTGCCTCAGGACCTCTTCATGGCTGTGGTACTGTGAGGGAAGGTGTTACTACAGTCCTCTGGCAGAGCCCTCTCTGTACCAGCACTGGGCTGCCCCTGCCCTCCTGGGGCTCCATGCTCTGTCCCCTGGCCAGCTCCTGACTCACCCTTTCCCTTCCAGATGGCTTTTGGGGACCACTATTCCATCCTCCCTTGGGTCAGTCCTTCAGTGCATATCTGAACCTATTATTTTCTTGTCTTTGTGGAACTTACTTTTTGTCTGAAGAAGCAGCAACAAAATAATAACTAAGTTAAACAATGATGAGTGCTCTAGAGAGAACTGAGGAGAGGAGTGGGCTAAGATGTGAGGTGAGCAGGGTGCCCACAAACAGCTGCTCTAGGAGGAAGGAGGTGTGTTTGCAGAGATGTGTGTGGAGTATGAGCTGGATGAGTGGTGTGCGGATACCTTCAAGAAAAACATGTCCTCTAGTGACCACAGCAAAGGCCTGAACTTTCTTGGTGTCCAGGGCAAGTGGAGAATGACCAGGCTGCAGTGGAGGGAGCCAAGAAACACAGGGAGGCCTAGTCCCTCACCATGTGTGGGCTGAGGAGTAGGTACACGAGGAAGCCAGTGAGAGCAGGGAGCTTGAGACCCAGAGAATCCCTGACAGTTCCTTGAAATTGTCCAGGTGAGAGGTGGGATGAGCCATTCTGGGAGAAGGGGTCAGATTTGGGGGGCAGCTAGGGCTGATGTCCTTACTAAGGATAGCAAGAGTGAGGGGAAGACAGATAACAAACACAGAACACACAGATGGATAGAGCAGCCATCATGGCTAGGTGCCTTTCTGGTGGCACAAGGAAGCAGGTTTGAGTCTGTGTTGTGCCTGCTGAGTCTGAGGTGACAGGCCTGGGAGGTATTGGCAGGGAGCCAGGGAATCTGCCATGGGTGGGGCTCAGCTATGCTGAAGGAGGGATCCTGGGGAGGGGGCCGAGAGGTCTCAGTACCAGGCCTGGGCTCCAGAAGGGAGGGGGACTAAGGATGGAGGAGCGGGTGTTGGGTCCAGTTCAGCACAGCAGCTCCCAGTCTTATAGGCAGAGTGAGGCTGAGTGAGGACTGGATCCCATGACAAATGGCAGCATGGAGTCATTGTGTGTGTGTGTGTGTGTGTGTGTGTGTGTGTGTGTGTGTGTGGTGTGGTATATATGGGGTGGTACTGTGAGTGTGGCAACAATCCAGCCTGTGAGGTCAGTGACTTGTAGGGAAGGGAACAGAATGCAGTGTGCTTTCTCAGGGGAGCCAGTGTTGTCTGGGTCAGATACTGTATTTCTGGTCAGTCCGGCCTCCTGCGAAGCTTTGCGTGAGTTCCCAGAGGATGACAGTTGAGTGGCATCTCTAGCAGCTGTAGGCTCCCCCCACCCCGGGCCTCCCCTGTGCCCCAGCTGAGCAGATCCAGCTGTCCTTCAGGCTTATGGTGTATGGTGCTCAGGGACACAGCAGGGCAGGATGTAGATGACAGGCCCCTGTAGTTGTCCTGCAGCCCAGGGAGGGGCTGCCTCTGCTGAACCTCTGGCCAGCTTGCCATGTGTGGGTAGGAGTCCACTAGGGGGCCCAGACCACGGGTGGTGGATACACTGGAGGTGTGAACAGACCTACATGGGAGAATGCACTCTTGTCTTTGCAGTCCTTCCTTTTCCCTGGGGAATGAGACTCTGCAGGTGCCGCTGGCCCTCTTCGCCCTGAACAGACAACGCCTGTGTGAACGTCTACGAAAGAACAAGGCGGTACAGAATAGTTCAGTGGTGGTACTGCAGGGTGGTGAGGAGACACAGCGTTACTGTACTGACACCTCGATCATCTTCCGCCAGGTGAGCTGCTCCTGGCCTTCTATGGGCCTGTCTGTCTCCCGCACCAGCCTAGGAGGTATCGTGCAGTGGATGTCCCTCAAGGATCAACTAGAAGGGTCCCATAGAGGGAAGTGGGCAGGGAGCTCATACTCGGTGAAGTCAGTGAGCTCTCAGCAGTAGCTAGGGGCAGAGCTCTCACCTGCCAAGCACAGCTTGTAGGTTGAGGTACAGAAAGATGATGTTCCTGGGGAGTAGGCCAGCAAAGCTTCATGGGGGAGGCAGCACTCAGCGTGGACTCTAAAGGCCGGATAAATGCAGACGGCTGGGAGGATGGTGTATGCAAGAGTGGTGGTACAGCTGCCGGGAAACAACAGAGGCATGGTAGGGATAAGCTCCTGGGGCCAGTTGTCTGCAGTGAGAGGACCTGGAGGAGGCATGGGCCTGGGTTGATTATTTGAGCACGAGTCAGAGGTGCTCCATCCCTGTTTGGCCAATGCTGATCCTTGTAGTCTTCTTTGGGCTCAGTTTCCTCCCTTGGGAAGTTGTCCATGGGCTCCTTGAGATTCTGGGGTCCTTGGCTGAGAATTGGTGGCAATGCTCAGTTCTCAGAAACAAGGACGATTGCCCACTTCACAGGTGAGGAAACTGAGGCCCAGAAGGAAACAAGCCTTCTGAGAGGTGGAGCTGGGGTTAGAATCTCATTTTCTGGCTCCGTGGCCAGTGCTTTTCCTTCCCACTACTATGCCCAGAGCTGCGGTCTGACCTTGGTGCAAGCTTCAGAACCCCGCTGGGGGCAGGTGGAGTCTAGGGAATGTGGCAGTCCAGAGTCTTTGTCAGTGGTGAGACAGAGTAGGAAGGAGAGGAGGCGGTGAGACCTGGTCTCTAGCTGGATCCTGGCTGCCACAGTAGGGAGGGCACAGATAGGCTGAGGTCTGCTGCCAGTGGTGGTTGCAAAGGGTTTTCTATGGAAGGCTCCAGCCTGAAGGACCCCCGCCCTCTGTCCCATTGTCCTTGTAGCTTTGTGTCTGCAATCACTGGCTGCCAGTGGTATGGAAGCCTAAGGCTTTCTCAGACTAGTCCTGCCACTTCTGGAGGTTTATGTATTCTTGACAGAAAGCAGTTTTGTAGCTAGGCTTGGTGCTGCAAGCCTGGTACAACCCCAGCACTCTGGGAGGCCAAGGCAGGAGGAGATGTATAAGCCCAACCTAGGCAACTTAGTGGGAGCCTGTCTCAAAATAAAAAAAAAAATAAAAGAATGGCTATGCAGGTAGCTCAAAGGTCCTGTATGGATCTCTAGTTTGGTTCAGTCCTCAGTACAACAACCAATAAAAGCAGCCAATTTTTCATACTCAGCTGTAGTCTCCCTTTCTGATGTGTGCCGGGTTCATCCCAGCAGAGCTCCTCCACTTCACATCCAGGTGATAAGTTTAGCTCAGTGATATTCTCAGCTCTCCTGGTGACAGGAGGGGGAAGTAAACAGTCCTACAGTTTGATGTAGAAATTGAACAAGAGCTGTGGGGCTTTGTGGAGCTGTGTGCTAGGGAGTCCAGGCCTGGGCCTGGGGACTGTGGCTGTGGGAGGACTGGGGCACACATACAGATCATCAGAGAGGCCTGCAAGCAGGGTCAGAGGAGCCACCAGGCCACCCCTGCCTTGCTGAAAGAACATGATGGGCAGCCTGTAGCTATAGCTGGAAGGGCTGTGGGAGCGGGAGTCACTTCAGGGAGGAAGAGGGTCCAAGCCCTTCCCTGGAAAAGAAGCACTCAGATTGCTGCTCACCTCCCCTTAAGCCTCATGTTGCTCACTGTTAACGATCCTCCTCATTCCCCCACAGGAGTCCTTCTTCCACTGGGCATTCGGTGTCCTTGAGCCAGGCTGCTATGGCACCATTGATGTTGATACCAGCAAGTCGACCCTATTTGTGCCCAGGCTTCCTGCCAGCTACGGTACCTGGATGGGAAAGTAAGAAATGGTGCCTGTGTCGTTACTGTGGCTGCTGACCACTGGCCCACTGGGGTGGCAGGAGGGGGCGGGAGTGTAGGGCCTGACCCGTGGGTGGGTGCGTGGCTGGCAGCAGAGGCAGAAGGAAAGGATGATGGTTGGGCCTCTGCCAGAGCCTCAGTTGGGAAGGAGCACGGATTGGAGGCACAGTTTACAGATCTTGAAATTAAAGTTTCCTGTTCAGTTGAAATGCCTGAGTCCAGGGACTGGTCACTTCTTCTTGGCTTCATGTGGAATGGACCCACATGTGTCCTTGTGGTAGATTTGACTGGGTCAGGGAGAGCAGTCTGAGCACCTCTCTTGGAGCTCTGCCACTTGTGTGCAGGGCATTCAATCATGTCTGTCTGTGGCACAAATGATCCTATATGTGAGGTAGTGTGGAAGCTTCAGACCACATTTTATGACAGGTGTGGGTCCAGAGGCTGGGCCTAGCCCCCTGGGAGAAGCTGTCTCCATAGCCCCCATCCTTCTGTCCCATCCCCTATCCCACCAGCTTGTGCCCTTCCGGGAGTCAGGAGCCATCCCTGCCCACTCACAGGCAGTGAGGCAGCAGCTATACTTAACCAGGGACGTTTGAGGTGATCAGAGGATCCTGCTAAATGCTCCCCATCTTCCAGCCTGTCATTTCTGCCTGGAGAGTGATTATTCTGAGCTAATGTGTAAATTGCAGCCTTCGCTGCCTGGAGCCCCAGAAGGCACATTACCAGGTGGGCCGCTGAGTCTGTAGCTGCTTTGAATGACAAGGCACTTGGCCGTTGCAGGGACTTCATTCTCTCTTCAGAGGGCTAGAGCCCTGTGGAGCTTGCCCAGACTTCCTCTGCTTCACCTGCCAGCCTTTCCTGCCCTATGTTTCAGGCCCCTTCAGCACAAGGCCACAACATTTATCGTTGACCCTGACTTACTGTTGGGGCCCTTGCGGAGTCAGAGCTCACAGGTGGACCTCAGTTCTGCTCAAAGGCCACTTGGCAGAATCCTGGCTTGGCCCTGGCCCTTCAGCCTTGCTAGGAAGACTCCATTTTGGCAGAATTGGCAGCAGGAGAGTAGCTCTGTTTCCTTTGGGGGATGTTTCCCAGATGTGGCTCTCAGGAAAGAGAATGACAAGTGGACCTGCCCCATCTAGCTGGGCTTTGGAGGGAATGGCTGTTTCTTGGTTACCTTTCTCTGATTGCTGAGACAAAATACCCAACACCCAATATTAAGGAAGCAAAGGTGTATTTAACTCACAGTTAGTGGAGGTTTCAGTCCATAATTGGCTAGCTCCAGGCAGAGTAACACATGATAGAGAGCAGCTGTTTATGGCAGCTGAAAACGGCAAAGAGCAAAGGGAAGAGCAGTGGCTGAGGCAGCTAGCAAGTCTTTCTCCCTTATATTGCATTCTGGCTGTCTGCCCCAGGGCGGGTGCAGCACTCACACCCATAATCCCAGCATTGGATCATGAATTAATCACAAACTCTAGAAGTCTGTCCCAGTGACTGTGGAGGATTTTGGGGGGAGGGGATGACTAGACATAAACCCTAACAGCTGGGCTGCAACTGAGAGGCCTCACCTGATACTACCTTTCCTTCCTGATGTCCTTTATTGTCCACCTTTATTCCATCCATGGCTGCCATATTAAAAAGAGGAATCATTCTCTCAGCATGGTGGTGTGGTCAAACCCGGGCCTGGTCTTACTGGAGCTGTGATTGGGAGCTGGGTTTACCAGTGGTTTAGTGCGGCCTCCACAAGGAGGGTATGGGGCTCATGAGTGGCCCAGTCGCTGGGTAGGACTCTTAATTCCCCCCTGTGAAACAATGGTGACATTGCTGGTGAGGCTCCACTGGGTCTGTTGTTACAGCTGTGCTCACTGTAGAATGGTGACATGTATGACACTGCCATGAGGTGGCGATGATGCCAGGGGACATACAGGTCCCAAAGTTCAGAAATAACTGCAGCAATGATTTTGGACAGTGGCTGTCAAAAAGTGGAATTTGTGGCATGAGGAGTGTCTTTATTACTTTTCTCTTATTGCTGGGACAAATACCCAACACCCAAAATGAAGGAAGGAAAGGTTTATTTAGCTCACAGTTTGTGGAGGTTTCAGTTTATATTCGGCTGGCTCCAAGGCTGAGTGGCACATGGCAGAGAGCAGCTGTTTATAATGGTAGAACAGCAACAATGGTGACAGAGGCAACAGGACAACCAGGGAAGCAGAGAGCAAGAGCTTGAGTCTGTCTCTCTGTCTTTCTTTAGATTACATCAGGCTCTCTGCCTAAGCCTGTATGCCTCAGGCCACACCTATAATTCACAATAGTACTCAGACTGATAATCTTATCAGTACTAAAACACATAATCCCAGTGCCTCATGAATCAAATCTCAAACTCTAGAAGTCCCTGCCCCATGATTGCATGAGGCTTTGGGGGACAACTAGACATAAACCGTAACAGGGAGCTAGCTCAGCGGTCTAAGTGCCTGCTTGGCAAGCTCAAGGACCCAGGTTTAGTCTGCTGTACTACATGCTGTGCTGGCCCTGAAACACAATGTGGTGGTGCACGCCTATAATCCCAGCACTGGGGAGGCTGAGACAGGAGGATCACTACGTGTCTGAGCTGTGTAGTGAGACCCTGTACCAAATAGATAGACAGATAGATAGATAGATAGACAGACAGATGTAGATATAGATATAGATATAGATATAGATATAGATATCGATATCAATATCGATATGGAGATATAGATATAGATATAGATATAGATATAGATATGAATTACCTTGGAGCTGGCCGATCCACCATGAGGAAGCCCAGACTGGTAGCCAGCACTGGCCTGAGCTCTAGTGAGCTCCCAGTGGGTTCAAGGCCAGCCCCCAGGTCTTTCTACTCAGGCCCTAGATGTCATGGAATAGACTCTGTTCCTGATCTTGAGAATCTGTGACCTTGAGAAATGATTTTCCCTCCTCTGAGCATCCAGGTAGCCCTAGTAACTGGAACAATCTTGGTAAAGAATTTAGGTTTGGTTATTGTAGCAGAATCCTTTCTGTACCTGGGTGAGGTCCCATGAGCTGAGTTATGGCTGCAGCCCTTGCTATGAGTGGTGTGTCAGTAATCGGGGCCCTTATGCCCAGTAGCCTTTGGCCATGCATGGCACCTACAGTTTTGACCTAGCCTCCCTGAGCACCTCCCTGGGGCTTCGCCTTCTGGCTCAGAACTTGAGATGGCTCTCTGCTCAGCTGGTTCAGGAGTCATCGCAGATGCTTCCTGCTGTGAGCAACTGTGAGTGGACCGTGGTAGAGGAACACGGCCTCAGGGAAGGTTCAATCAGGTTATCAGTAGCATCTCCCCTGCACTTTGTGTGTAGAGAGATAGAGGGGTTTTGAGTTAAATCATTCCTTCTGTTTTCTTTTATGAAGAGCTAGCTTTGGCAAGAAACCAGTGTGGCTGCCTATGGGTTGAGAGTGGACATTCTGTGGGGCTGTGGAAGGAGGGGCTGCCTCACAACTCCACCATCCAGTGGCTAAACCTGAGTGAATGTCTGCCCACACCCACCATCTGGGGAGCCAAATGGTGCTTGACTTGAGGGTTGAAATCCCAGGACCTGATTGGCCAGGGACCAGATGTCAGCAGTTGGCTTTTCTGTAGTGTACTGTTCTCTGATACAGGAATAATATGCTGTGCCTTGGCCACAGCTGGGTTCCAGAGAGGCTATTAAAAAGTTTTGCTTTCATCTGCCTCTGATTTGCCTTGCCAGCTCATTGTCTAGTGCAGATAACCAGCCTTGGGTGACCTTGAGGGTACAAGTGGGTCTGTGGGAGTGGTCTCCCTGCTTGCAAAGGCTCTGTGTGTGCCCTCAGCAGGCCACAAGGCAGCCTCCATCCCGAGGGGGAATCTGGCCCCACAACTAAGATGGATCCTTGTCTTGTTGAGGCCATTGCTTTCCCTCCCTCTGCTTTGGGGTGACCTTCTCCAAGTCCACCTGTCCTGAGTCTTTGAGAAAGAAGGTACAGTTATAATGGGGCTAGGACAAAGGGGCTAGTTGTTCAGGCTCAACTTGAGGGGTGGCCAGATCTGACAAGTGTGAGTGCTTCCAGATCCTCTCATGATCAATAGAGCACCGAGAGTGAGGCTGATGGGATTACATGGCCTTTGCAATCAAAACCCATTGGACCGAACATCTGACCTTCAGCTCCTCATCTTCCTTCTCAGTCTGTATCTGATGGCTTTTGAAAATCTATCTGGCAGATCTTGCAACCCGAAGTCACCCAGGGAAACAATGCCCCTGTCTGCAGGATCCTCCACTTCCTGTGTAAACTGTCCAGCTGTCAGTGCGGTAGATGCCCAGGGGCCACTGGCAGCTGGAGGCTGGCCTATTCTCATCCCAGGCCCTCTTTGGAGCACAAAGATGGTAGCTTCTAATTCAATTTTATTTGGAGTCTTTGTTCACAAAAATGTGATGCCTTTTGGATGTGAGAGTGCTATCTGTCATACCCCATCAGAGTCAAGCCTTGCCAGTTTTGCCTGCTAGGTATCTGGGGTCCTTGGAGCAACTAGGAAATTACCTCTGACTCAATGCTCTGTGTGGCTTCAGAGCACACAGCGGGGGTAAGTGGCTTGGGACTGAGGGGAAACCTTCCCAGAACCTCTACAGGTTGGCTATGTTCTGCCCCCACCCCTGGACAAACCCTACAATGAGAGTCAGTGTGCCTGGCCCGGGTTTTTAGGAAGCATTTGGTTTCCTGAGTGAAAGTGGCCCAGGAGGTGTACCAAGCTAATACGCAGGCCAAGAACCTGAGGTTTCAGCCTGGCTCCTTTATCATGGGGTCCACGGTGGGGTGTACATGAGTGGTGGGTTTATGTGGTGGGATGTGTGTGCAGGTATGGAGGGCGGATGAGGTGTGATGCATACAGCTGTTGTAGACACGGGCGACATATGTAGCATGTGTGTCTGTAGGTTTTCATGGCACCGTCCCCCATGCACACACAGTGGATCACAGGGGCCAAAGCTTCCTCTGTCTCACTCTGGCCACCCAGAATCCCTGTGTTATTAGGGAGGATGCCTGGGGCCCTTTTCAAGCGGCAGAGCCCTTCCTAAGAAGGGGCTCCTTTGACTCTTTCTGGGCAGCCTGCATCTGACACCCCCCCAGTACCTCCTAATCTCTAGCTGTGCTCATCCTGGGGTGGACCTGTCTTGATTACCTCTCTGTAGGCAATCACTGTCCCCTCTGGTGGGCCTGTCTGAACCTGAGCATCTAGGAGGAAGGGCTGCCACTTACTCACAGGCAAGGTCTCCAGGACCAGATGCCTGAGTTTCCCTGGAGAGCACTGCTTTCTCTTTGACAACCTAATGACACCTTGAAATGGTTGCTGACTTCCACTCCAGAGCAAGTGCCGTCGTGTTTTGCTGTGAAGGGAATGAAAGGCAGCAGCATTGTCTGGGGCTGAAGGCAGCTCTGGCTGCTGGAAATTGATGGTGCCTGCTGTAATTTGGCCCTATTACTTATTCATTAAGTGTATGCAGGTGGTCAGCCAGCCGCCAAGACTTGCACTTTGAAATTTTAGCTTCTGGAGGGCTCCACGCCACCTGCGTCAGGGAACGTTAAT
Organism: Myocastor coypus; assembly: GCA_004027025.1. NCBI lineage: Eukaryota > Metazoa > Chordata > Mammalia > Rodentia > Myocastoridae > Myocastor > Myocastor coypus. The sequence continues at coordinate 137,149 of PVJA010000220.1, read as the reverse complement.
TTCACATCTCCTTCCCACACGAAGCCTCCTCACACAGGGTGTTGGTGCTCGACGCACAGGGATCAGGCCTCGGTTCTGACTCTGAACCTGAACTTGTGCTTTGGCCCCGCTGCTGACAGAGTAGGCCTGCTCAAGCCAGTGTCCCTGAACACAGAGCCCCGCCCCAGGAGGACAAGATCCTGTCCAGTTAGGGGACTTCTAGCAATCTGTCCCTTGCCCCTAAATAGGGCAAGTATGTTCCCTGGCCCATCCTCCTAGTCTACTTCTTTTTATCATGTCTTCCATATAATGGAGCCTAGAATGAGCTGCCTTCGCTGGACTCCGAATGGGGCAGAGTGTAGACCTTCCAAGTGGCCCCCTCCTCCCCTGGCCCTTGGTGGGCTCCAAGCCACTTGGTGACCTCGCCAGCCAGCTTGGCAGGGCTGAAGTGGCCACAAACCCTTCCAAGTTGTTGCCGCTGAGCCGTCTGTGGCTGGTTTGAAGCAGTAGGCTGGCATGTGTATCCCTTCGGGTGACATTTAAATGATTTTTTCTATAATTAACCCCAAAATATGAAAAAGTAAGTACTATTCGAACTTAATTATCTCTGCCCTTTAAAAAAGAATGAAATGCACAGAGCAGACAAGACGCTTGCTGCTCTTCAGATTTTATCTGTTGGGTGGTTTTTCCTGTCAAGAGCCAGGTCTGTGGCTGGGGAGGTACTTTTTGGCCCTTGAGGCCCAGCTTGCACTCTGGCTAGCCTGTGTTCTTGACTTCACTGAGAGAGACAAGAGCCACCTGAGCAGAGGGCACTGGGTAGGGGTGGGGCAGCCAGTGCTTGAGCCCACTCCTCTTGATTTGAGCAGAGCAGCAGGCTCCCACGGGCTAGGTGACCCTTGCCCTGCCTTGGCTCCTACAGTCACTTGCATGGCTGTGGCCACCATATGAGAAGTGACTAGGGACCATTCACAGATCGTAGCGTTCCTGTATTCACCTCCCCTTTGCTGCCACTTCTTGTAATTGTTAAGCCCTTGACTTTGGTGCACTATCTGGAGACCACCCCAGGCCTGTAGTCTCTCAACTCTGGCCTAACTAGCAAGACTCACCAGGTAGAAAAGGAAGGGAAGGAAAGGGAAGGGGAGGGAAGGAGGACATTTCCTGAGGGCTTCTCTCCTCAAGATGGGAAAGCTAGAGGGCTTCAGGACTCTTTGGAAGTGGAGGTGACTGGTCAGATACTACATAGTGGCCAAGATACCCTCTGTAGGAGAGGTATGGGGGCTGGTCTCAAAAATCAGATCTTTTGTACTTCCTGTATCTGTTAAGAGTTTGCTTTCCACACCTGTTACAACTGGAGGTGTTGAAGTGATACAGACCAGAGCTGGGCTTGGGGGTTTGCTGAGGATATAGGTGCCTATCTGCATGGAGCTGCAACAGTCGGGGTGGATATGGTGGAGGACACCCAGGAACACATTTTGGTGATGACCCTGCCGCTTGCTTTTCTGGCTCCTGTTTCTGTGCTGCCTGCCAGGTTAGGGTCCACTCAGTGTTAAGAGTGTCACGGCTTAGCAGCTGAGGGTATGCAAGCTCCTGGCATGCCAGCCCTTCGTCTGGGAGCTCCAGGATCCAGGCAAGGTGTTTGTCATTTGGTTTTACACTGAGCTACTTGTAGCTGTGCTAATGGAGGTGTCAGACCGTGGCCACTTAACTTTTGAATCCTATCTCACATTTGGAAGCTAATGTGACTAAACTGCACATTTAATTAACAGTAGGAGCTTGATACCTAGTGATCACTTCAGAGCCTGAAAGAGAGAAAACTCCAAGGGCACTGTGAGCAGCTGATCGCTGAGACCCAAGTTCTTGGCCTGAAGTCAATTTTCTATCTGGTCCAGCTTGCTTGGTGCAGTTGTGAGCTCTCTGCTGCTGGTTCTACCGCCCAGCCCTGTGCCCCAAGTCCCAAAGCTCTCTCCCTCCCCTCCTTCACCTGGGGCTCCCAGGAGCTCCTCTCATTTGCATACCCCCCCAAGGGCACAGGAAGCAGAATCTGAAAGCCATCTGCTGTGCTTTCTCTGAGGCCCTGTGGGATGTGACACCTGCTGATGACAAATGAGACGATAGGCATTCTGGGGGTGGGGAAGAGTGGGAGCAGCTCCTCTTATGATGTGGAGGCCAGGTGTGGGACTGCACAGGATGGTGTGTACATGCGTCATTGGACTTGGCTGGTGACAGTCTCTCCTCACTTTGGCTAGTGACAGTCTCTCCTCTCTTTGGCTGGTGACAGCCTGTCCCCGTACACTCAGTGTGTTCCTACATATGTAAGCTCTATTGCCAGCAGTGACATTGACTCATCTGCTGACTGGGAGCCTGAGGTTGGGGGTGGCACCTCGCTAGTCCCAAGCTGGAGGTCTGCCCAGTGTATCTGTGACCCAGGGTCCCACCAACCTCATTCAGTCTGCCTCTTCTCCCTGGCTGGTTTTTCAGGATTGATGAGTAAGCTTAAGTTTTTCTAATCACATTGAGTAAGACTGATACTGACTTAGTTAAAATGTTAATTTGTTATCTTTCCTTTAAAAGAGATTCCATGCAAGACTGGGAGGCAGCTTGTTTTGTGGGGCCCCATGGTTGCTGCTCTTGAACTCTCTGGAATAGAAGGAAATGGTGGGTGTAGGGGGCATTGTCTGTATCTGCCTGCCCCAGGGAGCCAGGGCTACAGAAGAGTGTGAGTCCCAGTGTCCTTTGAGTTTGAATCTGTGCTGGACAGACCCAACTTGGTGCTAGGTGCCAACGGTGATAGAGATGGGTGTAGAGCTGTGGGATTTGTGCTTGATGGGCAGGGTGGTGTCCATACCCAGCCTTGACCTTGGCATTCCTTGTGCTTCCTTCTGAGGATCCATTCCAAGGATCATTTCAAGAACAAATATGCTGTGGATGATGTCCAGTACACAGATGAGGTGAGTTGCTGGCACCACGGGAGCAGCCCTGGGTTACCCATAACTCCTCCACTTCAGGACTTCCTCTTCTTCTACTGCCACAGCCCAAGGACCCTGCCACTTGGCTGTCCACTGCACAGGAAGCAACGCTGTTTAGAAAGAGCACCTCAGGCCTTTCCAGTCTGAGGAAGTCAGTAGGCCTGGGCACTGCCTGTAGCTCAAGTGAAGCATTTGGTGATCTGGATTTTGGCCACTGAGAGACACTAGAGAGTCTCACATCTCTGAGAGCCTCCTACAGTGGGGTCACAGGTCTGATCAGAGTTACCGCTGGACCTGTGGGCCTCCCCACAGGTCTTTACCAGCTTCAGGTGCCACTGCTAAAGGAACCTAGAGCTGTGGACGTCCATCAGGGTCAGCTGAAATTAGGGGCTCTGACTCAGGTGTAGGCTCAACCAGGAGTCCGGTAGTTTGAATGACCAGATGAGTAAGACACCCCCC
>PVJA010000220.1:0-133645 GCA_004027025.1 Myocastor coypus | reverse complement strand
CACATTTCCCTAGACATGACTCATATGTGGATAAGCTAAGAGCTGAAGCTACACAGTGGAAGTGGCTAGGGAGGCCAACCAGTGCCCCTTGCTCTGGGGCAAGACACAACCAGTGTAGGAGATGACAACACCAGGTAAGGTCCTGGGATCCTGGCCAGGTGCCTAGCACTGTGAGGAACTGGTCTCTCTCCACTCACTGTTGGGACCCTGCCTGGGCCTGCCTGCTTGGGGATGGACAGAGGTCCTCAACCCCATGGAGGCCAGCCTCAGCACCACCCTTGCATAGGCAGGCCCAGCCCAGTTCTGTAGTTCTGGAATGCCACTTCCATTTCTCTGACTGTTGAGATCTTCCACTGAGCCTCCTTTGAATGTCAGGGGACATGTTGACATTGTAAGTATGGCTGGGCCCTGATCTGTAGCATGCTCTTTGTCAACTCACATTGTTCTTGCAGTGCCTTTGCCCAGTCCTAGGGACATTCAGGGCATCAGAGATGGTTGAGACCTCAGACTGCACCCAGCAGCATGGGATAGTCCACCACAGGAAGTAACTGCATAAGTGAATAGTCACTGTAGTGTAGTCGGACCTCGTCAGGGGTCCCCAGGCAGACTTCAGCGAGGAATGGCTCACTTCCTCAAACCATAACAACTTGTGTCGGTAGCACCTTCTGCCCAGCTGGATCATGGAGAGAGAGAGAGGCAACTTTTGATGAGTCCTTATGTGCTAGGGACAGGAATCTGTAGATGAGAAAATATAACAGAGACCTTCTTAGATCTTCTAGCTAACCTTAACCAGAAGGAGTTAAAAACAAACTTTACTAGAGAGATTCCCCTGGGAAGCAATTCAAGGACAGGGTGGAGAGATAAAAACCAGATAAAGGCACCAAGTGACCTTAGGACTTATACCAACAGACCAGAAAAAGAGCTGACAGGCAGCACCCAGAGAGAAAGGCCAGTACACAGATGATAAGCCACCTCTCCCAATAAAAAATAGGAAAAACAAAGAAGAGAGCTATCTAATTTTAAGACAGTATGTACTCATCATACTTGTACACTAATATATGCATACATAGATTCTAGAGTCACAATATTATTTGCTCTAGGGTCATTGTAGAGTACAATAGATATCCATACATCCCCTTACTATCTCTAAGCTAATGTGAACAAGGTATTCCCTTGACACTCCAAAGATAATGCCTTAAAAGGTTGGGAACAAAGGCCCACAGGTCCTCCATCTTTCTGGAGCCCCCTCCCCTACTTCTTTTTTATGGAGGTAGCTGTCTCTCTTCTCCTTTCCCTGCCTTCCTTTTCCTCTTTTCAAATAAAGTGTCTTTCTTTCATTAAACTTTTCCCTCTAATTTTGTATTGGGGCTGAGTTACAATCCCAATGAGCTACTTGGACAGCAGAACAGCAACATTTGGCCCCCAGATACAACACCTTTGGTTTCTAGATGTGAACCCAAACCTGGCCATGTCATGTGGTTTTAGGACCAAACTTTTGAGGGTGACACATAATGTTAAGAATCTGTTAGTACGCAAATGACCTATTGTATTGGTCTCTGTGTACAGGATCTAAAATAGATTGAGCATTTATTTGCATGCACTTGAGGAGGTCATTTGCCACTTAATTTATATTTCCAACACCTGGAGAGGGAGAGACCTGCCTGTCCTTTATTCTTTTTCCTGATGCTCTTCTTTGCCAGGTGCACCCCCAGCTAATAAAGGTACCTTAATGTTATTGCCCTTTGGGACCTTCACCTTTCATTCCTCTTTGCTATAAGACCTGGAGGGAGCAGCCAAACCAGGCCTTGTCTTGGGGACCTGGGATGGATTCCTATCTTAGCTGGGCCTCTACTGCTGAGTGAGAACCAGCTAAGAGCTGCAACCTCCCTAGTCTGGCATTTTTGTTTTGATAACTGGGGGGAAATCCAGTTCCATTTGTACTATGATCTGGGGAAATGTGGGAGAGAGCTGGTCTCCAAATGCAAGACAGCAGAGGAATTCTTAGTTGTCAGAACAGGAAGTCCTTAATGATTGTATAGAATGACAGCCCCACAGACCAACTTTTTCTTAATCTTTACTTACAATGCAGAATTTTATTTTATTTTATTTTTTATTTTTTTGTCTTTTTGAGACAGGGTCTTGCTATGCAGCTCAGGCTGGCCTTGAGCTCACTTTTGTAGCCCAGGCTGGTCTCAAACTCGCATCGATCCTCCTTAAGGCAGAATTTTATTTTTTATTTTATTTTATTTATTTATTTATTTATTTTGTCTTTTTGAGACAGGGTCTTTACTATGCAGTTGAGGCTGGCCTTGAGCTCACTTTTGTAGCCCAGGCTGGTCTCGAACTCGCACCAATCCTCCTGCCTCAGCCTCCCGAGTGCTGGGATTACAGGCGTGAGCCACCACGCCCGGCTAAAGGCAGAATTTTAAATGAAGACTTCTGTAGAGTTCAAAGGGCAGAACCTCTGTAAAGCTCTGGAGTATCTACAGTGACCATCAGCATTGTCAAGGTTGATCAGTTTGTTACCTTTAGGACTGCAACTCTCATTGGAATTGAGGGTTTGTGTTAACAGTGGGACAAATGCTTTACTTTGGAGTGGCATGGATCCCTCTACCCTGTCCTGTGATGAGCTGCAGCTCTCGCCTCATTTACAGTTGAGGTAGAGGCTGAGAAGTGAAGGGCCTTGTCCTTGGTCCCACAGCTGGGGGTGTAAGCACTGGGATGCAACCCCAGGACCTCTAGTCCTAGAGGCCAGGCTCTCTAGCCCTGCCCTTGCCCTGTCAGCAATGAGGGGCAGCTATAGGTCACTTTGGTCAAGGTGGTACAGGATTTCCTGCATCTTTGCTTTCACATAGTTCAAAATACAGCTGCCCCATAGTGCAAACTACTGGATCAAGCAGGGAGGCCCAGTGGCACCAAGGCCTCCTCTGTCATGGAAGGTGGCAGGGCAGGATCTCTGGACTGGCTCAACACTGCTAAAGCCCATGTGGCTTGAGGCTGCCTTGGCCTCTGGCAAATCACACAGCATGCAGTGCATGATTGTCTTATCTGAAAAGGGGCAGGAAACTCCCACCCCAGGCCACAGCCCCATCACCTGATATGACATATGATACAACCTCCTCTTCATGGAGCAAACTAGGTTGACCTGCTGAGAAGCTAGCTTCCCTGAGAAGGGGGTGCTCAGGAGACCCTCGACTTCCCACGGACTTGATCTTGCTGTGAAGCCTCTGCAGGGGCTGGTGTCCTGAACCAGCTGGCAGGCAGCAGGGTGGAGTCTGTTTTGTGCACTTGTCTTCCTCTGTGGCGCTGAGCAAATGACAGAAAGGACCAGAGTCCTTCATTTGGCTATAGGCAGGATGAATGAAAGAGAAGCAACCACCGCACATGGGGTAGATGTTGCCTTCCTCCCCACCTCAGTGTAAAGAAACATCAGGGTGTGGGGCCTGGAGGGATGGCTCAGAGGTCTAAGGCCCCTGCTTGGGAAAGCTTGAGTGGCTTCAGGGACCGTAGTTGGATCCCTGGCACCATATGCTGCGCTAGGCCTGCCCTCGGGGCGGGCTGAGCTGGCTATAGAAATGAGTGAATAAACAAATAAAGGTTCTGAAACAAGAAAAAAATAAATAAATAAAATAAAAAATTCTTAAAAAAAAAAAAAAGAAACATCAGGGTGTGGTAGGGCCAAGAGAGCCCCCCATCCTTTGAAGGGGCTGTTAGATACTGCTCTTGTTCCAGAGTAGCAGCACATCCACATTATTTGTGATGTTTCCATTTTTGCAAATCCTCAATTTTAAAAGCATTGCAGGCCACCAGTGTGCACTAATGTTTCAGGAGACTTCTCTGAGTGATGATGTATTTCCAAGAGCTTCAGAACCTTGCAGGGCAAAGCCCCTTTGGGACCCTGTGGGCTTGCTGGGATACACTGAGGAAGTCCTGTCGGTCCTGTGTGAGGACTGTGTCACAGAGAGGATATGTCCCTGCATGGGGACTGGCTAGATGCGTGGCATATGTGGAAAGCCTCTGCTTGTGCCCAGCACAGAATCCAGGCCCATGGGACTCTGATGAGTTCTGCCAGTACCCGTTTACCACGGCCCGCCAGGGAGGCCAGTCTGCCCAGGAGATCGATGCTGGCCGTGGCTGGTAGAAAGGCAGGGGCATTTAACAGCCCTGGTGGGAAGAGCTGATGGGTCCCCAGTGGCCACCACTTCATGGAAATGAGGCCCTGGGTTGACAGAACCGTGCTGTCATGTGTGCTGGGACTGCATTTCAAACCAGCAACGCACAGCTGTGCCATGTTCGCTTAATTTTTGAAGCACAGCGTCATGGCGTGCCGACCACAGCATAGCACTAATGGGTCTCCATGGGGAAGGGTGGATGGAGCTGTGGGCTGGGAGAGGCTTTGCAGTCACGGAGGTAACCACTGCCCACTCAGGCAGTTGTGATCAATAAAAGATGTTGCCCTGCCCAGGCTTGCAGACGCATAGCCTGCCCTCGGTGTCAGACCTCGGTTGTCTGAGCGTCGGGCAGCCCGAAAGGGAGGCTTTCTTTTCCATTATTCCTAACCAGCACGTCTGGAGAGTCATTGTGGAGAGAAAAACCATCAGCCCGCACATTTGTTATCCAGTTCCTCTCTCCCAAGGACAATAGCAGATACAATCCCCAAGTGCCTTCTCGCTCTCTGATTCTGCTGCTGTAATTGATGGAGTCGTTGTGTGCTGATGAATGTAGACCCTTCACGTCACCGTAACAACACACCCAGGGCCTGACATGTGCAGCTCTGTTCCTTTTAATGAGCTCCCCCCCCTCCAGGGGGGATTCAGCTGAGCCTTTCGTTTGTGCAGCACAGAGGCTGAGGGGCTCAGTCATTCTCAGAGCAGTGGCTGAGTGACTGAGGGAGGGTCCAGGCAGACAGGAGGAGGTTGCTATATACAGTGCTTGGGGGGTCCCTTGGCTGTGGACATCATAAACCTTGACAGAGTATATCACTTTTGACCCAGCACAGTAGTTCAACTGAGTCACATGTGGTTTCTTTTTCTTTTTTGAAGAAGTAAGTCTTTTTAAAGGATTTCTTTTTTCTTTTTTTTTTTTTTTTTTCTTTTTTAAATTGAACTCAGGGATATTGCACTAAGCTACATCTCCAGCCCTTTTTATTTTGAAACAGGGTCTCACACACTGGCCCACGCTATGCTCAAACTTGTGATTGGCCTGCCTCAGCCTCCCAAAGTCCTCGGATTTATAGGTGTATACTTAGCACCCCTGGCTGTATCCCAACATGCTCATTGCAATGTTATTTAGAATGACTAATCATTAGAGCTTGGTACTGGAATGAGGAAATGAGCTATGGTGTGTCCGCTCAGAGACTGTTACACAGCCACAGGTTCAAATTTGAGCTTTGCTATTTCCTAGCTGTGGACTCAGGCAAGTTCGCTGACTCACCGATCTGCCTCATCCGTGAGGTTGGGGCACTGGGAGAGGTGTCTTCGTGGGTGGCTGAGTGAGCTGGGATGTGTAGGAGGGTTGGCACAGGCCATAATCAAGGTCTTAGCGAGCATTATGATCCCCATCAGTGGTGACTGCTAAAAATTGTGTGTTTGAAGAATATTTAACGACAGGAAGTAAGTGAAGCATATAATTTCATATGATCCAAATGTCCTTAAAGATCTCTTGTTTTTTATGTGCAAAGCTAAATATCCCTGGGGATGAGATTGCAGGTACATTTTATCTTTTCATAATTTTTTTTATATTCCAGCTTTTCTCTGGGAGCATGTCAGTATTTAAGAAGCTGTATGTCATGTGTCAAAACTTATCAAAATGCCCATTTTAAACATGTGCAGGATAGAGTATGTTGCTGGCAGCCCAGTCAGTCTGTTAACACCCTGACACCTTCTTGCTCTCCCTGAGTTTCAAGTTTCGCATGTCAGAGCACTTGGGATGGGCTGGGGTGGGGAGGGACAGGGCTGCAGGGGCTCAGGTTTAGCAGGACATATAGTAGTTAGGATGCAAGGAACACTGAGGGCTGAGGGTCAGGAGAGGCTGAAGTTACCCCCAGCAGGGTGACCAGCACCCTTGAGGCACTGGTGTCACAGCTAATGTTGTCTGACAGAATGCCTTCCTCAGTAGGAGATTGATGAGTCCAGTAGGGTGGATCAGGGGGAGGGTAACTTGGGGGACTGAAGGTTCAGTGCTGAGTAGGTGATGGAGTAGTAGGGCCAGCAGAAGGCATTCCAGCAGAGGGGAGACCCTTGCAGAGGTGCAGTGAGGGGAGCTTTCTTGAAACTCACTGAAGACACTGGGGGAGAAAGCCGTCAGGGAGCCGCAGAGTCAGGAGGCTGTCAGTGATCTAGGAGATGAATGGGTGGCTGGGAGGGGAGGCATCTGCCCCAGGAACCCTGCGCCTGAAGGTTTTGGAGGGATGGCTCTTCAGGGAAGGAGTCGGCAGGTGGGGTGAAGGGTTGGCAGATTTGGCTGTTCAGAGATGGGGTCTGTGTGCTTCAGGCAGGCCTTATGGTGGGGAGTGGCTGGTTTAGATTTGAAGCCTTCTCTACTGCTTGATGTGTGTGTAGATTTCAGATGTCCTTCAAATTCTATAAGCTTCAGTTTCCTCCTCTGCAGGATGGGGATGATAACACTACCTGTTTTGAGGACCTGTTTCATAGGTGTGTACTGTCATTGAACACCAGCTTGTGTAGGTATCATCATCACATCCCTCTGTGTGAGTTTTTCTAAAATTATTTTGCAAGTGAATTTTTCCATCTGACTTTTCAGATTGCCAGTGTTCTGATGTCACGGAACCCCTCTGTCCTCCTGACCTTGGTAAGTGGCTGGTGCTCTGGAGCTGGGCAGGGGAAGGGGTTGTAGGGAGTGGCCCATCTGTGCCAGTGTTGGGTCCACAGAGGAAGCTTAAGCAGGGAGGAATGGTCATTGGTGATAAGTAGTGACACTTCCCTTGTCCAAGTGCTGATCCTGTCTTCATGTCTCCCTGAGTTGTACTGTGCCCTGTCTCAAGGTCATGGTAGATATAGCTGAATCGGACTGAAGTAATGGACTTCGTGGATGTAGAATGTCAGTTGACTTTGGCTCCGCGTCTCCTATGTTGTTGCAAAAAAAGAAAGAAAAAAGAAAGAAAGAAAGAAAGAAAGAGAAAAGCCCAAACCATTGGCATCTACCCTCAAAGTAGCCAAGCTATGGGGCACAGGTGGAGGCAGGATGTGGTGCAGAGCAGGCTTCTGGTGCCCTGGAAGAGATTGGGGGGCACTGGAGCTGTGGGAAGTCTCAGAGAAGCATGCTTTCTTGTCCTTCTTTGACCTTGTAATTTCATGTATAAAGCCTTCCGTCCTGCCAGAATGACCCTTTTCTCCTTTGTTAATTGATTTTTACAGGAATAGTTCTCAATGATTTTTTTTTTAAGCAATTGGTCTCTTTAATTGCATTCTGCTGTTTTGGTGGCTAACATAGGTTACACAAGATAATTGTGGTCAAGGGTGGCCCAGAGTTTTGTTTGGGTGTACAGTTAGACATCAATTGAGCCAAAGTTTTTGAGAAAGCAGTAATGACTTAAAATGCTTTGCCTCTGTAGGGTTCTCTGAACCTTTTGTTTCTACCTCTGTTCTATATTGAGTTCCTTACAGTTAGGAAAAGGAGATGTTAACAGCTTCACCAATGTCCTGCCTGATGTCAGCCCCACATCCCTGGGAGGGTGGGATTTGGTTGTCATCCCTCCGAATCTGTGGGCTTAGTTCCAGGACCCCTCCCTGCTCGCTAGATCCTAAAACTTGCAGGTACTACGTCCCTTGTATAAAACTATATTTGGCTATAACCTGCCATACAGTCTTCCCCTGCACTTCAGATCACCTCTGAGTTACTTGTACTATCTAATGCTACACAAATTATGTAAATAATTGTTACACAGAAGCACTGTATTGTTTAGGGAATGATAACAAGATAACAAAGGGTCTTTTCAGTAGAGATACAGTTTTTTTCCTATTTTCAAATACAGGTGGTTGAATCTCTGGATGCAAAATGCATCACTATAGAGGGTTGGCTATATTCTTCTGGCTCTCGTGTTTGTGTGTGCATGTGTGTGTGTGTGTGTGTGTATTACTAGGGACTGAGCTCAGGGCCTTCACACTAAGGTATATCCCTAGCTATTTTCTTAGTTTTTATTTAGAAACAGGATCTCACTAAGTTGCCCAGGCTGGCTGGAACCAGTGATCAAGCCTCAGCCTCCCAGGGTGCCGAGATTACAGGCCTGGCCCACAGTGCCCAGCTGTCCTCTGTTTTTCAGGTCATAGCCCAGACAAGAGCACCTGGCTTGGAGTTAGTTGGCTGAAGCCTTGTTGGGCTGGGGACTGCAGTAAGGAAGGTTTGCTGGGCTGGGGAGTGTGCTCCCCCTTTTTACCTGTCCTGAGCCTGACCAGAGGAGGCAAGCTCTCCTGGGCAGGCTGTGGGGACACTGGCCCTGTGGAACTCTTGTGTGTTCTTATCTGCCCCTTTGTTCTTCCCAGCGTGGCGTGAACACGGACAGCGGCAGTGTTTGCAAGGAGGCCTCCTTTGAGGGCATCAGCAAGTAAGTCCTGGGCACTGAAGCATCTCTATCTTCTACATACCAGTACTTCTCACCGTGTCTTTTCCTTTCTCTACACAAGGCATGAAATACAGGAGGATTCTAAAAATGAATTTGAAATCATGGCTGATGATATATGCCTGTAATCTCAGCATTCTGGGAGGCTGAGTCAGGAAGGTTGCAAGTTTGAGCCCAGCCTGAGTAACTTAGCAACTTTGGGAAACCCTATCTCAGAATAAAAATAAATGAATGAAAAGGGCTGGGGTGGCTCAATGTGAAGATCCTATCTTCAGTTCCCATACCACCACTGCCAACAAATAAACAAAAAGTTGATTGGATATTTTGAGAAAATGCTTTAAAACACGAATTTGCCTAAAATCACCCCACCTGAAGGTACCTTCTGTGTCATATTCTATAGTGCAAGTGTCCATAGAGCCCTGCCCGCTGTGTGTGGGCAGGGGTGGCTGTTTTCCTCCCTGACAGCAGCCTGGAGCTCCATGACTCTTGCTGGTGCCATACCCTTGCCCCACAACTCCCATCCCTTAGACCTGGACACTGACCCCTGCCAGCTTTCAGTAGCTTCCTGTGTCCCCAGCCTCACCATTCTGAGGCAGCATCCCCTTGACCTAGCCTTATGCTCCAGCTTTGCTTTGAGCTGAGCCCCTGAAACCTGCTCTGGAAGCAGCCCCTCTTCTAGGTCTTTCCAGAAAGGAGGGCTGCTGTTAAACACTGAGTACGCTGCAGGTCGCCCTCCTTGTCGCTCTCACCTCATGTCCCCCAGGGAGTACTGCCTATTGGCTCTGTGTCCCCAGGCTGGCTGGAGACTAGCCCTGTGAGCCTGCTTGGCTAGGCTGGCCCTGCTGCAGACACGTGCTTGAGGGGAGCTCCCTGCTCCTCAAGGCTGCTGAGCTTACACAGTGGACAGCTCTTGACTCTGGGCCCCCAGAATCCCCCACACTCCCTAGGCAGTCTCTGCAGCCAGTGTCCTCTGTTGTCTTTTAGTGGACCAAAGCAGTGACGGAGGAAGTGCCTTATAATTATGTATGAGCCTGAGCTGCAGGAGTCTGTGTGTATGTGCTATGTAGGGGTGATTAGAAGGATTATGAGCTCATGAATATGTATCACTTCCTCAACTAGAAGAGGGATCGGGTAGGGGGAGCTGGTATCAGGTTTACTTCTTTTCATCAAACAAATCCCGGCATGCTCTTGGGAGTTTGGCCAGAGTGGCCCTCCTCCCACACCCAGCAGATTAGTCCAGCTCTTTGATATACTGACCGTGGAGCAGATTTTCCCCCTAAGCCTGGGGGTGGGTGGAGGAGGCACAGCAGCCACTGCCCATCCAGAACAAAGCCTTTGCATGTCCCCCACTTCTGCCAAGTGTCTATATTCCAGCATCCTGCTCTCCTTTCTTGGCTAACACCATGGACTATCCACAGTGTCCCTCTGGCATCCACCTGAGTCTGTCCCATGGGAAGGACCCTGAGCTGAGAGGCGGTGGCCCCTTCACTGATGAACTCTGTGATCTTAGCCTTGCTGTGAAAACATTGGGTACATTGCAAGGACTGTAGGACATCATGTTCTCCCAGAGCTTGCGCAAAGCTAGTGTGCAGGAAACACTGGCCCAGGTGAATCCTAGTGCCCAGGTACCTCAGTCTCCTATACCATGCAGTGGCCAGGTACACTCCAGCAGGGATGGTGACCCGATTCCCAGGTGACCAGTGAGCTGCAGAGTCTTGGTTGTGGACTCTCAGCCTGCCCTCTCCAGAGCTTCTCATGGTAGTGTGGAAGGTGCGGTCTGGCGCTGTCCTGGATAGAAGCTCAGGGCATGTATAACCCCCAATGCAGAGCTCAGCTGGTTTGTGAGATCTTGCCTAGAGGAACTCTAACTGCTTACCACCCTGTTTTTTTTTATTTTTGCAGTGAAGATAGACCACAGAGCCTTGAGTGTGCTAGGCAAGCACTCCATTGCTGAACTACATCCCAGTTCCTATTTTTGAGACAGGCTCTTACTAAAGTGTCCAAGCTGTTCTCAAATTTTAATCTTCCTGCTTCAGTCTCCCAAGTAGGTTGGATTATAGGTGTGCACTCCTGTGCCTGGCTTGACTGCTGTTTCCCCTAAGCATTCCCCATCTTCTGTCCCCTATTGTTCCTGAGTCGGTGGAAAGCCTGTGCTTTACAAACCACCATCCTTCACCTAGTCAGCATTTGGGGACCTTTTTTGTGAGTCAAGTTCTCCATAGATTGCCCTGCTGTGCTTCAGTTTGTGGTCCAGCTGCCTCAGACTCTAGTGCTGGGATTATAGGCCTATGTCACTGTGCCCTGCTGTTGACATTTTTCAGAGAGCCAAGACTGACTTGATTTTGTGCTGTCTCCTCCAGCATATGCATTGCACCATCTGCACCCATGGTCGGTTCCAACAGGGGGCTGACAGGGCACTCTGCAGATGCCTGAGCTAGGGGACTGGGCCAAGAGACTGCCCTCCATGTTGGGTGCCAAAGTCTCTGATTGCTTTACTTGCCACAGGGAAGCCCCATGTTCCTGTCTCTGCCTTAGCTCCCCAGGGCCTATACATGCACTGTTAAAGAAAAATTTAAAAATCTAAGATGGAACAGCTTTAGAGAGGTTTAAGAGAGCCGAAGTAAAAGTTTCAGGAACACGGAGCTTCATCAGGGCAGTAAGAGGTGGCACTCCTCCCTCTCTCCACCCCTTGGCAAGTGTTCTCACACATCTCCTCCTGGGCCTCACATCTTACTCTGTTACCTTCTAAACTCCCTCTTTGGGTTACTCCACTGGAGCAGAAGGCTTCTGCAGGTGCTCCCGGCCTGGCCTGCCACTGGCACTAACTTGGAGCCCTGGCCTCTGCCCACAGGTGCCCTCTCCCCGCAGCTTCTCCCTGCAGTAAGTCACATCTGTATTTTTGGACTCTGAGTGGAGCTCACCCCTGCCTCCTGCAGTGTGGGCTGCCAGACCTCAGTTTTGCCACCCGCAGCCTCTGCCAAGCTAGGAAGAGACCTCATCCTACTGCGGCTCAGCAGCCGCGCTCACCCACCTGCCGAGTGCATCTCCAGCTGTTTGCTGGGGATAATAATAGCCTGTTTTCTAAGCAAGATGAATCTTGCTGTCGTCCTACTTTCTAATACTCAGCTGTTTGTCCCTAGTCACCTCTCACTGCCCTGATGAAGCTCCTTGTTCCTGAAACTTTTACTTCGGTTCTCTTAAACCTCTCTAAAGCTGTTCCATCTTAGATTTTTTTATTTTGTTTGTGTTCGAGTGTGTGTGGTGTATATGTGTGTTTGTACACATTCACATGTGCATGAGCTCTTTACTGGGAATTAAACCTAGAACCTTTACTGAGCCATATCCCCAATCTTTTTTGGTCTACAGGGTGTTCAGGGTCTCACTACTAGATCAGACTCGTAGTGATCTGCCTGTTTACAGCCCCCCAAGAGCTGAGATTACAAGCCACACCACTATACCCAGTCTCTCCCAAGCCTTTTTTTATTTAAAATTTTATTTAAATTTTGAGACTGGGGGGGGGGAAGGATGGCTCAGTGGTCTAAAGCGCCTGCTTAGGAAAGTTTGGGCTGCTGCAGGGACCGTGGTTTGATCCCTGGCACCACATGCTGGGCCAGCCCTGCCCTGAGGGCAGGCTGAGCCGGCCATAAAAACAAACAAACAAAAGTTCTGAAACAAGAAAAAAATTAAAAAAAAATAAATTTTGAGACAGTGTCTTGCTCAGTCATTAGCTCAAGCTTGTGATCCTCTTACCCTATAGGCTCCATAGGCAGTTGACTTGTCCTTAAAGGAAGCTCAGGTTTGGCCTCTTGCTTTGTCTGCCTTTTTTCCTTTGGCCTGCAGGGAGGAGAGGGCCAACAGTAGCCTTAGGTGCCAGCCACCACAGGCCCCCTGGGTTCCTAATCTAGCAGGACAGTTAACTGTGACCTTTGTAAACATGCCTTTTTAGGATTGTTTGCCTCAGGCTCTGTCCCATATAGGCTTAGCCTTGTCCTGAGACCTTTCTGAACCTTCAAAGATCAGAGCTAGGCTGCCTGCTGCCCACAGCCAGGAGTATGCAGTGTCTCAAAGTGGTGGGAACAGGAACAGCGGGAACAGGGAATTGGAGACAGACTAGGTGGTACACATGCAGGAAGCCAGAGTGGTCTGCCTGTGACCCAGGGCTCAGCAGGGCCATGGCTTGGTGTGATGATGACAGGGCGAAGGGAACAACAGGGACAGCCTATTTAGTCTTTGCCCTGTGTTTGGGGTCTGGCCCAGCCATGGCTCCAAGCTCGGCCTGATTGTAATAGTAGTGAAGTTCAGACAGTATTTGAGAGAAGTCCCAGTATGGGCTCTGGCAAGACTAAAGGCTCATTTCCAGGTACCGTTGAAGGCTGGTGGGGGGCTTGTCTTTGGGCTGGATATGGGAAGAGGAGCATAGATGGGGTGGATCCTGCAGTGAAACAGACCGGGGACTTAGTTCTGGGCACCAGGGCTCCCTGCAGCACTGATTCTGGCAGCCTGGGAACCAAGTCAGATGTGGTACATCTTTGTTAACATCCAGGGAAGTGGATTTTAGGGCAGGTTTTTCTGAGACTAGGACTTCATCCCTAAAGGGAAAAACATGGTCTATGGGGGCCCAAGTGGCCTGAGCTGGGAGCCACCTATCCAACCTGTTCATATTGCTTAGTGGGGTGCTCCCCTAGCTCATGGCAGTTCCCTCCCAGATAGGAGTGTGTCCCAGAGAATCCCAGAACCTGGGTGAGGACAGAGGGTTACAGAGGACTTTTGTGTTATGCCATTGTCTGAGGGAGAAATATGGCCCATATTTTACATCTGCTGGCTATTCAGGATAAGCATATTTCTTATCTTTTGGCATTTACTTAAATTACCTTGCATATTTGAAGACAATTGGTTACAAATTAATTCCATTTAAATAAGCTGTTAAATATGAAATGCTGAATTTGGGGTTGTTAATACAGGAATATTAATATTCAAAGATAGGGGATTTTAAAACCCAGGAAGTAGTGGGACCATTATTAAGCTTGATGATTACAACAAAATGCCAATTTGTGATTTGGGGACTGTGGCTTTCTGGTTACTATTAATTTGCATAGGAATAGTTTTTTTTAAAATTATGGCCCATGGAAATCTCCACAGTAGGAAAACCTGCCCCAGCTCTGTAGCAGGAGATAGACGTGGGGGAAGTCCTCCCTCCTGCACTGGGTTAAAAGGTCCACAGAGGAATCCAGAGGCCTGATGCAGAGGGTCAGGCCTACCCTTATCCACCTGTCTTTACTTGCTCATGTTGAGAGCCCACCAGGAAATTATTCTGTGCTTCTAGAGTGCCCTCCCACTCTTACAGCATTCATGGGGTTTAAAATTTTTACATAATTAATATTTGTTCATTGTTTTTTGCTCAGAGGCAAAAATAAGGATCCTCTGTCTTTGTGTCTAATGTACTTTGTGTGTGTCTTTGTATATACATTTGTCTGTATAATCTGTATCTTTGTGTATCTTTGTATCTACATGTACATCTTGTGTGTGTCTGAGTATTACCTGTCTAAATGTGTGTATGTATATCTATGTGTTCACTTGCTGTTAAATGCATGCGCCTTAGTGCGTTTGTGTATATGTTTCTGTGTTTGCCTGTATCTGTTTGTGTGCGCATGTGCATATACAGTGGTCTGTCCTTGTCTGTGGCTTTGTTTTCTGTGATTTCAATTACCTATGGCAACAGCAGTCCACAAACATTAAAGGGAAAATTCTAGAAATAAACAGTTCATAAATTTTCAATTGTATACCCCAAACTCATGGTCCCAGGAAATAAGTTATCTCCTTGTCTGGCGTATCCATGCTGTAGGCATTACCCACCCATTAGGTATTTAGTAGCCATCTTAGTTATCAGTTTCTAATATCATGGTATCCCAGTGTTTATATTCCAGTGATCCTGATTTTTCTTAATAATGGTCTTAATATGTAAGAAGAATAATGCTAGTAATTTTATTGCAGTATATTAATATAGTCATTCTATTTTATTATTAGTTACTGTTAATCTCTTTACCTAATTCATAAATTAAACTTAACATATGTATGTACAGATGTGGTAGTAAACCTGTGGCACCCCTGCTGCAGTGGGCTGTTCGTATCATTGAAAGTTCCAAAAAGTTTGCCATTACTGATATAAGAGAAGCCATAGTGTACACAGGCTTCTGTACAGTCCACAGATCCAGGTGTCCACTGAGGGATCTTGGAACACATGTCTCCGTGGATAAGCCAGCACTTAGATCTGTTTGTGTTCATGTGTGTGTCTCTGCGTCTATGCCTGTTGTGCACATGTTTATGTGTCTTTGAGTATATGCCTTTGTGTGTGTCTGTGCTGAGTCACTTAGCTGCTCATATGTGTGTGCATGCACGTGTGAGCAAGATATTGTGTAGAGTGAAATTTTTGCCAGTATGTCTGGCTGCTGAGTAGATAAGCCGTTGCTTTTCCTAAGGTCAAAGTGACATTTGGTGAAATGGGAGCTAGTATCTCTCTTGTCATCTTGATATATATCACCTGCTGCTCTGTTCTTCACTCTGAACCACTTTGCTGCCTATAGTATCTGTGATATTTCACAAGTGGAGCTTTGATTCCATAGTTGTTACACTGACTTTAAATCAAGGAGGTCTGTTTGGTAGTCAGGGTGCAGAGCTCGAGTCCTTTGAGCCTGTTTATGTGTGTTTCCTCCTGAGCCCCCACCCCGTCTCTGCTCCTTGGTCCTCTGGCTGCCAGCCTCACCACTATGCATTATACAGGTGCTTTCAAACACCAGCAGCAGGCCGTGGAGAGTCCTTGGCTTGCAGGGCAGGAGCTTGCTCCCCTGCTTGTGCCCATGTGCACATCCTGGCCTGTGATGGAGCAAGGGTCAGCCCCACAGCGTTGAAGCCTGGCTGGGGCTCCTCTGCTGAGATCCGTTACTGCTTATTTCTGGCCACCCATTCTTTCTCCACTGTCTCTCTAGTAGCCTGCGTTGGGGCCACTTGCGACTCTGCTGTGTCAGAGATGTACCCTGAAATCATTTTCTTACCCGAGGCCACCTTCTCAATTAGATAGCTTTTGCCTTTGTAGGCTTTTCTTTCTCTCTCTCCCTCCCTCCCTCCCTCTCTCCCTTTTTCATTAATTTGTGCTCTTTTAAGTTTCCTTCTTATCTCTAGGTTTTAGTTCTTTCTCTGATTTCTTGGGAAAAAAGAAATGGACATTCTTGAGATAGAAGCTCGGGTTATTGGTTTTTAATGTCCTTTTCTACTGCATACATGTAGCATTTAATAGTCTTCCAAATTTTGTTTTAGCTGTATTTCAACAGGTTCTGAGGTTTCTTATATTTCATTTTCCAGTTTCTCTGTGACTGTTATCTTTCAACAGAGAATCTTTTTAAGTCCATTGCTTAAATTCTAAACAGTTTTGGAATTGTAGGGTCTGGGGAGATAGCTCCATGGCACAAGTGCCTGCCTGGCAAGTGCAAGGTTGTGAGTTCAAACCCTGGTCCTGTTCAAAAAAAGAAAAGAGAGAGAGAGAGAAAGAAGTGTGGAATTGTATAGTTTCCTTTCTGTCACTGCTTTCTAGCACACTTCTACTATGATCAATAAAAATTCTGTCAACTCTTTAAAATTTATTGACAGTGCTAGTACATTATCATTACAATAAATGATATACACTTGAAGAGAGCATGTGTTCTAGTTGTTGGCTATAGTGTTCAGTGTCAGTTAAGTCAGGTTGCTTAATTGTATTCATATTTTCTTCATCTTTCTGGATTTCTCTGTTTGTTTTACCACTGCCAGGAAGAATGTGAAAATCTCAAGGTATTTCCTCTTTCTGTTCTGACTTTTCCAAGTCAGCTTTCTTGAAATAAAATTTGCATGTAAAATGAAACTCAGTATGCGCATAGTTCAGTAAGCTTTTTAAAAAATAGTTTTATTGGGGCTAATTCACATGCCATACAGTTTACTCATTTAAAGTGTACAGTTGAATAGGTTTTACATGTTAACAGAGTGTGAAGCCACCATTTCATTTTAATCACCTGGAAAGAAACCCTTACAGTGCTTATTTGCAGTCAGTTCCCATTCCCCTGTTTCCCTGACTCTAAGCAACTAGTCATCTCTCTTCTGTCTGTATGGATTCACCTGCTCTGACATTTGATGGAATAATTCAGGATGTCGTCTTTGTGCCTCACTTCTTTTACTTAGCATATTTTCAAGGTTCATCCATAGTGTACCATGAATTGGTAATTTGCTCATTTTTTAGGGTGGAAAAAATACTGTTTTATGGCTACTGAACATATTTTGTCTGTCCATTAGTTGATAAACATAGGGTTACCTACACTTTTTGGCTGGTATAAATACCTTCTCTATGATTATTGATGTAGGAATTTTTGCATCAGCGTGTGCTTTCATTTCCCTAGGAGTGAATTTGTTGGGTCATGTGGTGCCTTTTTGAGCAACAGCCAAACTACTTTCCAAAACAGCTACCTCAGCCTACCTTCCTACCAGCAGTGCATTATGTGTTTGCAATTTCTCTACGGTCTTGTCAACACTTGTTGTTACCTGTTTTATTATAGCCACATAAATGGTTGTGAAGTAATACCTTATGGTGTAATTTGCATTTTCTGATGACTGCTGATGTTGAGCATCTTTCCATGTGCTGTTAGGCCATTCTTTGTCTTCTTTGGAGAAATTTCTATTCAGATCCTTTGCACATTTTCTAATTGGCTTCTTTTTATTGTTATATGTTCTTTTCTTCATTGTTCAGGATTCTTTACATATTCTGGTTACAGACCTATGTGGTTTAAAATTGTTTTCTCTTGTGTAGGTTATCGATGATGTCTTTGATATCCAAAATGCTTTAATTTAGATGAAATTCAGTTTTTCCTTGCTTTGGTTACTTGTGATTTAGGTGACACATATGAGAAACCATTGTCTAATCTGAGACTATGAAGATTATACCCGTGTTTTCTTTGAAGAGCTTAATAAATTTCTAGCTCTTACATTTGGGTCTTTGACTCAGTTTGAGTTGAATTTTTGCATGTTGATTAGGTAGGCCCCCAATTTCATTCTTTCTCATGTGGACAAATAGTTGTTGCAGCACCATTTCTGGGAATGGCCGTCTTTCCCATTGGCTTGTCTTGGAACCCTTGGCAGAAGTCAAGAAGAAATTTCAAGTAATTCCATTACCATGAAGTGCCTAACATAGTCAAATAGTTGGAGACGTAAGATAGTGATCACCAGGAGTGGGGAATGGGGAGCTCTCGTTTCACAGAATTTCAGTGTCAGGTGATGATGCCTTCTAGAGGTGTGTAGTGGTGATGGTTGTGTTACAGTATGACTGCTTAGTGCTAGCGAGCTAACCGCTTAGAAGCAGTTGAAAGGGCTAATTTTGTGTCTTTTGTATTTTACCAAAACAGAAAAGGTCCATACCTACATGGGTTTAGTTTTGAGCCACAATTTTATTGTACTATCCTTATGTAGGTACCATGCTATTTTAGTTCCTTAGCTTTACAGTAAGTTTTTAAATTGAGACAAAACAGCCTTTCAATTTTGTTTTCCTCTTCAAGATTGTCTTGACTATTCTGAGTGCCCTGAACATCCATGTGAGTTTTGGGATCAGTTTGTTAATTCCCGTAATGAAACCATCTGAGAAGTATTAACAGAATATTAAGTCTTTCACACCATGAATATGGGATGTTTTTTCCATTTGTTTAGGTCTTCTCTAATTCTTAAAATGATGTCTTATAGCTTTCTGTATAGAGTCTTACACTTTTTGTTAAGTTTGATTTTATTCTTTTTGATGTTGTAAATGGAATTGTCATTTCAGATTATTTTGTTAGTGTATATGAATCCAATCAATTTTGGTATGTTGATCATATATAAGTAATTAGCTCTAATGAGTGTGTGTATGTGTGTGTGTGTGTGTGACTTAGCATTTGTTTTTTTGTTTGTTTCCCGTTCTGTGCTGGATATTGAACCCAAACTCTTGATAGGTTACAAGTGCTAGGCCAATGCTCTGTGCATCCCTAGTCCTTGCATTTTCCATTTACCACTCTTACGATCTACCAATAGAGACAGTTGTATGTCTTTTATTTTTATTTTTATTTTTATTTCTTTTTCTTGATAGCTTTGGCTAGAGCTTCTGACACAATGTTAGGTGGAAGTGAAAGAGCAGAGCAGATATCCTTGCTTTGTTCCTCTTTTCTGTTGTAGTTGTTCCTCATCTTCAGGAAAACTTTTAGTCTATCACCATTAAGTATGATAGCATGTTAGCTGTGTGTTTTTCTGAAGGGTATTTGTCAGACTGAAGTAGTTCCCTTTTCTTCAAAGTTAATTGGGTGTTTTTAGAATGGAAAGCTATTGGGTCTTGCTGGAAAAAAAAAATATATATATATATATACACACATACATAGTTTGCCTATTGATATGATCATGTGGTTTTGACTTATATTCTACTACTATGATGTGTTATTTTGGTTGATTTCTTTATGTTGAAGCAATCTTGAATTCCTGGAAAGTCCCACTAGGTCTTTTTTTAAATGTTGCTGGATGTTATTTGCTTGTATTTCAATGTAAATTTTTGTGTCTGTATTCATAGGGCACTTGGTGGGAGATTTTGTGTCTCCATGAGCAATTTCTAGTTTCTTATGATTTTTTTCCCCTCTAGTTTTAGGATTACACTAATGCTGAGCTCATAGACTAAGTTTTAAAGAGTTTCTTGTCAATTTCTTTTGTGTGTGTGCGCTCATGCATGCACATTTGAGACAGGGTCTTGCTGTGTAGTTTAGGCTCACTGATCATGAACTTGCAATGATCCTCCTGCCTCAGCCTCCACAGGACTAGGATTATAGGTGTGTGCCACCATGCCTGGACCTTTTCAATTTTTTCAGAGTTTTGGAAGAATTAGTGTTATCTTCTTTGTCATCTTCCCCCTCCCCATCTCTTCTCCTCCACCCCTCATCCTTCCCCACCCCTCCCCCTCTCCCCTTCCCTTTTCCCCCTCCTCCTCTCCCCTCCTCCACCCCAAGCCCTCCCCCCAAGAATGGTCCAAGTGTATTAGGGAAAGTGGATATTCTGCTGCTGCTGGGCAAAGTATTCAAGGAGGGTCAGTAGGTCTAGTTTTAGTGTTGAGTTTTCTATTTCCTTGTAGATCTTTGGTCTAGTTATCTTACCCATTACTGAAATTGATGTCTTCATCTTTTGCTGAAGTGACCATTTCTTCAATTCGGTCAACTTTCAGTTCATACATCTTGGAGAGCTATTATTAAGTACACAGTGTTGCTAGTTGATGTGTCTTCATGGGTTAATCTGTGTAGCATTATAAAATGTCCTTTGTCTTTAGTAAAATAGTTCGTTTTGAAGTTTGTGTGATGTTGGTCATTCAGTGGGGGCTTTTTCCATTCCCTTTTGGTATCCGTATGTGTAATGTCTTTTCTCATCACTTTACTTTCATGACATATTGGAAGCTTTGAATCTCAAATGTTTTATCTTTTTAGAAGTTATAGTTAGGTCATTTGATGAATTCATTCTGTCAGCTGGATGTTATGTCTCATGTGTCTAATCTCATCACTCTAGAAGCTGACACAAGAGGATTTCTATGAGTTTGAGGCCAGCCTGACTAGGTTACATTGTGAGTTCAAGTCTGTCTTAAGCTACATAGCGAGACCCTCTCAATTTTCTTTTTTTATTCTGCCACTCTTTGGAAAATTTAATCCATTTACAACCAAAGTAGTTGGTAATATAGAAACACTTCTGCCACTTAAAAGTTAGTTTTCCTGCAAGTCATATTTTTGCTTAATATTTATTTCCATTAATACTTTCCTTCATTTTGATTTGTTTTATTATATCATATTGAGTCCCTTCTTATTTTCTTTTCTGTTTTATTTGCTTAGTAATTGCTCTAGGGATTACACTGACCCCATTACTGTTCCAAAAATCTGATTTGTGCTCCTATCAACTTATTTTCAATAATAAATAAGAACTTTGTCCCACTGTATCTGTATTTCTTTCCTTTTCCTTTTTGCTGTTATGGATGCAGATTGTGTCTTTATTCATTCAGTGCAGCTTTGCAGTGACCACTCTATGCAATTGTCTTTTAAGTCAGATGAGACAGAAAAGAAGCTTGAAACAAAACATACATTTATATTGTCTTTATAGTCACTCTATGGTTACCTTTCACAGTGACCTTTTTTTTTTGTGTGTGTGTGTGTAGATTCAAGTTACTTCATAGTGTGCTTTCATTGCATCTGAAGGACTGTTTTATGTGTACTCCACTGATGTTCTTTGACAGTTTCAACAGGCTGTGTTGAAGGTGTCCAACCTTTTTGAATTTATCCTACTTGGAGTTCATTGAGTTTTATGGATACATAGATTGGTGTTTTTCATCAAATTGGTAAAGTTTTCTGACATTACTTTCTTCAAATAGCCTTTCTATTTCTTTTTCTCCCTGTTTTCTTTCTGGTCTTCCCATTACATACATGTTGGTGTACTTGACAGAAGAGGCTTTGCTGTCTGGTCAGTCAGGGGTGGGGACAGAAGTGTACAGTCAAGAAGCTCCAATTCACTGTACTTTGGAGCCCTGGCCCAGGCCACCAGGTTGGCCATGGTAAGTAGGCAGCAGACTTTCTGTGGGTCAGGGAGTTACAAGGTTAAGAGCAAGCTGGAGCATGGTGGTGATACATGCATATATAATTCCAACACTGGGCGGTTGAGGCAGGAAGATCCAAGTTTAAGTCCAACTTAGCAAGACCTATCTCATAAAAGGGGTTGAATATTTTTCTTGGTCATGGTATGTATGTCTTCAGTGAGGTGCTTCTTGCCAGGAAATAGATCACTGAACTAATTAATGGGCCTGGTTTATTTTCTCTCTTCAGGTTCAATGTCAACAACAGCATCCTTCACCCAGAGATCGTGGAATGGTGAGTGAGCTATGGGCGCCTTCCCTGCTCATTGTGCTCAGGTCCTAGAGTGGGAGGTGGGTCTGTTCCCTCTCATCCACTTGGCGAACCACCCAGAACACTCAGAAGCCTGGTCCCAGAACTGCCTCCCCCTGCCCTGTCTGTATTGTTTGAGGCTTTTGTTGGTTGTTTTTTTTTAAAAGGGTAGGAGTCACCTGCCTGTGAATTAAATTTCTCTTACTATTCTGTTTATTTTCAATCTTTCAAAAACTCCTACTCTGTTGAAGCCACATTTAGAGAGAGGGCTCAGATAGAGGGTAGTAAAAGTATAGAAGTATAGAGTCACACACTGTCCCATTGCCACAAAGGTTCCTCACATTGTGTATTGTGACAAATGTGGCTTTCCATTACACATGTTCTTTGGCTACCTTCTTTCCTAGGTAAC
This sequence comes from Myocastor coypus, assembly GCA_004027025.1. NCBI lineage: Eukaryota > Metazoa > Chordata > Mammalia > Rodentia > Myocastoridae > Myocastor > Myocastor coypus. Next base: position 111,723 of record PVJA010000220.1, on the reverse strand, counting down.
CCTTACCTGTAGCATAGTGTCCAGCATCTGTGGGCAAGCCTTCTTGGGTAGGAAATGGCCTCTGTACACCCTGGAAATGACCCTCCAGTTCTGATGTGCTACCTATTTTCTTCCTAAGCCATTGAATTGCTCTTCATAGCAGCCAAGTCTGTCATTTCCTTTTTTCCAGTACTCAGGACTGAATCCAGGGCCTTCACAGTTAGTTGCATTCCCTCCGGTCCCCTATGCTTCCACACCTGTTTCCCTCTGTTCTGGAGACAGGCTGTCACTAAGTCACTGAGTTGTCTGGGCTGGGCTCAAACCTGTGATCCTCTTCCTTTCGTCTCCCAGAGTACTGGGGTTATACACGTATACCACCATGTCCATCTGAAACATAGTATTGTTAGGCTGTTCCTACCATGAAGGCAGAATTTTGTAACATGAAGGCAAAGCAGGCCTTTTGACACCTCATCACTTCAAGAGGAGATGTATGAACTTCTCATGTCTGGTCCCATCTTTATAGAGATCTAACTACCTAACCTTGCAGCTTGAGAAGAGCACTGAGGCCTGAATGTGAACAGGAGTTGAGTGTTGGACATGCAGGAGTTGGGACAAGGAGAGAGGGGTCCAGACCAAGGGAGCACTTGTTCACGGAGACCAGAAGAGGGAAGTGGCCTTGTATGGCCAGGTGGAGCCAGGAAAGTGCAGCCAAGGGTGGTCGGCAAGATGGGCAGTGCTACTCCTTGCTTAATGTGGGTTTTGGCTTGATCTGAGGAGAATTTGGAAACATAAAAACCCTTCAGAGGTTGAGTCAGGAGGACTGTGACAAGGCTGGTGTAGGGGTCTGAGTGACCATGGAAGGAGTGATATGACAGATTTGAGAGGGAACACTACAGGCAGGAACTAGACTGGTGGTGGAGAGAGAGCAACTAGGTTTTGTCCAGAGCTTCTGGGCAGTACATCACTGTGGCAGGAAGACATGAAGCAGGTCTTGGACTTACATGGGGTGTGTGAAGTCCAAGGCAGGTGCAGTAGGCGGCTGAGTAAGAGGTGGAAGTGTGAGAGCTGTTGACAGGTCTGTGTCCTGATGTCTGGAGAGATGGTAGACCTGGCCCTAGTCCAGGGGCTGTCATGATCTCATACTCCTTGATGATGGGGCTGTGTCTTTAAATTTGTGGTTGTCTCTTCTTGTTTGTGTAAAGTTACAAGTGTTTGGCCTCTAGGGCAAACACCCCCTCCACCCCACCCCCAACAGAAGTCCTGGGTGCTCAGGATGGGCCTGGGTTCACTTGCATCACCTCACTGTGACCTTCCCTGGAGGTCATTGACAGTGGGATGCGTTGGAGACGGCAGGGGTTGCACGCTGCACTGAGTCCCATAGGAGTGAACCATTATCTCGTCACATTGGAACAGGCACGCTTTAACTGTGACATTTCCAAGGCTTTGAGGTGGAGCCTGCGTTCATAAGACTACTCTCAACTTTATTAAGGCGAGCAGCAGAAAGAACTTATTTGGCATTTGATGGCAGTAGAACGATTTCAGAAATGTCACATTGTCCTTGCTGCCTCAGGGGTATGTTTTAATAGCATAGGTTCCCGTCTCCACGGTGATGTTGTGGCCGTTGAGGCATTGAACGAGGCCCTCCGCTTGAAACCAAGAGAAGGTTCTGGGTGGAATGGCAGGCAGGTCCTTCATTTCCCAGAGCAGGTAGCTGTTCCTGATGCCAGATTATGACTCAGTGTTGCATTTTTAGACCCCTGGGTCTTTCTCCTTTTTTATACAGGAGATTGAACCTGGGGCCTGCATACTGAACTAATAATCTCTAGCCTTTTGTTAATTTTGACTTTGAGGCAGTCTCACAGAGTGGCCCAGGCTGGACTCAAACTTGTGATCTTCCTGCCTCAGCCTCCCAGAGTGTGCATGTCACCTTACCTGACTGGCCTCTGGATCAAGAAGGCTCTCTCAATCCTCTCCTTTTCTGTGAAGGGGGAAACCTGGGGTGACTGCCAGCTCAGACACACCCCAAGTTCTAACCCCAGTCTGCATCCCCGGGATGTGTTTCGTTTTCGTGAACCTCAGCTGTATCATCTAAAGAATGGAGATGTAGTGATATCTCATGATGAGGACGTGACAACCCCCCCAGCATCTGTTTCCTCACCTGCAGAGTGGATGGGAGGGGCATGACCACAGGAGGGCATGAATCAAATACTGGTACATCATAGTAATACTACCTGTTGAGATTCCCAGTGGACAAAAGGACAGTGCTAAGCACTGGCCTTGCTGCCTGATTAAAAAAAAAAAATGTTCTTGCTTTTACAGTAAATAGGTTATCTGAGCACTCCCATGCTACAGATGAGGAAATTGAGGCATAGGGAGAATAGTGATTTGACAAAAGAAATGATGCTAGTGGAGTGCAGACTGTTGGTTCCAGAATCTTGTGTGGCCCCTGCAACTCAAGAGGAGCAGCTCAAGGCTGGGACCTATGCAAGTGTCAGCCACTGGAAGGATGGGGTGCCTGGAGCCCTCACAGTGGATCTTAGACTGAAGCCAGGATGTGACCAGGCTGGAGGGCAGAGCCCAAGGGGCTGAGCTTCCTCAGCCTTCACAAACACCCTACCCCCAGCTAGTCACTTGACCAGGAACCCAAGGTTTGTCCCCAAACCTGTCTGATTAGGAGGCAGCAACAAGCAGCCTCTCCCAGCACAGTGGAACTCACTTTCTCATTTTTGTTTGGGTGTCATTCATTTCCTTTGTGTGACTGTTTTATTGTTTTCCATTCTCTCAAGCAGTGCCTTTTTGATTTCCTGTAAATTCCTCTATAATCATACTCTTCCCCCACAAACAGGAGATCATAGCTGATCATTGCTTTCCCTGTGCTGGGTGTTACAGTTTGAATGCGTGGGTGAAAAGTTGAAACTTAATAAGAGCAAGCGTCTCACTTCGATAATTTAGGCTGTGGTTCTCCTTTGCTGTTTTGCAGATGAGGAAATTGATCTGAAGGTAGGTAGCAAATAAAAGGAGATGCCTCCATACCATCTGATAGCGTGACACCTTGGGTCCCAGCTAAGTACCTCTGGAAGCCTCTCAGAAGCACAGGCATATCAGCAGTTGCCCTTGCCTTCTTGGGTTTTAAGTGAGACTGGGTTCAATTGAGTCATATACCAGTTTTAGAACTGTTAATTACACGGAGTAAAAGTGTCCTGCATGCATTAGGCAGCAGTGGGTATCGTGTCTATTTCTGCTTCCCTACCTTCCGTGTGCACAGGCAGGTAAGCAAGGTTGCTTTATGGGCAGAAGGGCCCCAGGACCCTACGTCCTGGGTAACATGTCCCAAATTAGAAAAGATGCGTCAGTGATGTCCTAGATTCTTGGTGTGTGTGTGTGTGTGTGTGTGTGTGTGTGTGTGTGTGTGAGAGAGAGAGAGAGAGAGAGAGAGAGAGAGAGAGAGAGAGAGAGAAAGTATTCTAGTAGGGCTGCTCATCCTTGTCTCCTAATGAATAAGCAATTACTCTGCTTCTAATGAAAATGCCAAATGGAAATGGGATTCTCAGGGCAGAGAGAGAACTCCAGTTGCTGCTTGCCAGAAGACAGGAGGCTATGGGACAGCTTCTGCCTGTCCCCAGCCAGGTCTCGAGTACAATCAGCTCCTGGCTGAGCTTGGCTCTGGTTTCTTTGACAGGACTTATTGATTGAGCCTCCTGAGGCTATGTAATTCCAACCAGCCCTTTTCTTTTCTGTCCTCTTGTTGTTCTTGGATTTTGTCCTTTATATCACACTGTCTGTGAATGTGGAAGGGACACTCGGCAGAGGGAGAAGCCCTGTGGTGTTGAACTCCTGCCCACAGCACCATTCCCTGCACATTTGTCTCCAGGAGAGGTAGAATTCCTGGCTCTTTCAGTGAGTTTCACTTTGATGCTCAGAGACCGATTTGGTGGATACTTCATCCTCTCTTGCTACGGTTTGAATCAGTGAAGCATTCAGATCTGAGTTAATTGATATCTGAATCCTTGGTCTAATGCCCAGAGGCAGTTTTGTGAATATTTAAGGAAAAAAAAAAAAAAAAGATACTACAAATAAATCTCTTCCTAGGATAGTTTTTGTCATTTCCAGGCCATAACTGGAGACACTGGGACTGGGATGGGGCAGCCTCCGTGGCTCCCTCAGCCGCCTCCTGCAGGCATGGGTTCCTTCCTGTTCATACTGACCCTGCCTGCATGAGGTGCTCACAGGCATGGCTATGAGATGCTCTGGTGCACACCAGGCACTCCGTTTATCTGGAGAAGCTGATCTGCCTTTGTCCCAGACTCTTATGTGGCTTCCTGTACTGTCCTGTCCTGCCTATGGTCTTCTTTGCTTCCTGGAGAGATGGCCTTGTCCCTCATGGGAACGTCAGCCTTGCAGATTGTGTTTCCAAGAGCCCTACCCCCCCACACATACCCCTGAGACAGGGAGGTTGGAACAGAGTGGACAACTGAGTGCCCTTCCCTCAGGGCCAGTAGGCCAGAGAATTTCCTCTCTTTGCCCTGTTTGCTTTGGATTTATAGAAGCAGCAGTGGAGGAGACAGGACAGACTGGCAGTCTTATTACATTCTGCAGTAACCTTTTATTTCTAGTCCCCAGGGCCTTTTGCACTGATCCCCACCCCCACCCCTTTTAGTCAAGGTCTCACTAAGTTACCAAGTTGCTCAGGCTGGGCTTCTATTTATGATCCTTCTGCCTCAGCCTCCCAGAGTGCTAGGATTATAGGCAGGTAAAACTACATAGAGCATCTGCAGTAATCTTGAAGACAATGTTTGGTGGGTCTCTGTCTCAGAGACAGCTAGGCCAAGTGGGACAGGCTCTCGCTGACTGGCGCCTACACAGAGCTACAGAACCTGAATGCTGCTGATGGATAATTGGCTAAGTCAGCACATGCAGACATCTCTTCAAGCTGCACTGGGTCAGGCCAAAGCCCGGCCCAGCCAGATTTATCAGAGAGCTGCTTTTTATTATTGTTATTTTTTAATGTATTTTCATACAGGGTCTCACTGTGTAGCTCGGACTCATGGTGATACTCCTGTTTTCTGCCTCCCAGCCCTGGGATTCCTGGCATGTGCCACCATGCCCAGCCTCACACCTGGGAGTGTGGCCAACATGGCATGTGGTACGGGGGATTGAACAGTGGTCCTTGCACTTGCCTAAGCAGGCGCTTAGTCTGCCGAGCTATCCCGCTGGCCCTATACATTTATATTTTAACGAGACTAAACAGAAGCCCTCTGTAAATTAGCTAGGGTCCCCAGGTGCACTTGCCTCAAACAGATCAGAAAGAAAAGCAGGACTCTGGGCCTCAAGGGCTGAACCAGTACCTCGTTGGCCTGGTGGCTGCGCTGTCTCCTTTTCTCTACCAGGATGATGTGTGAGGAACCCTGTTTGTGGGGTCCTGGGGCTCCAGAGCCCTGGGCTGCCTCTTCCCTATGCGTGCTGGGGAGGCTTTGGGACCTGCACTGTGTAGCTGGACAGGCGAAACAGCATTCTACTCCACCTGGTGGGCTCACCCCAGGAGCCTCAGTAGATCTCCTTTCAAGAAATACCATAAAAAGTATTGTGGATTTAGAAAGGTTAATGTTTAATTGTTTGATCAATCTTATATACCTATATGTATTAATCTAAACTGATCTGATGATGAAAATATGTAATATAACCATTGTTAAATTTAAACAATAAAAAAATTGAAAAAAAAAAAAGAAATACCATATTTTCCAATGTGGAGCGGTATCCAGATGTTGATAGTTTCTTGATGCTGCTCTAGGCTGATGTGTCCTGCTGTCTAGGGCTGTGGAGTGTTCAGTGTTACTCTTTCTGAGGATTGCAGCAGACCAGCCAGAGTGTGCAAAAGGGGGATTTAGTGTAAGGTGGGGGACGAAGAGATGGCCTTGGGAAAGCCGGAGGCCGATAGGCCAGGAGGAAGAGTCAGGAGCAAGTCCAGGCAGCAGAAGGAGCTGGATGGAGGGTGACAGGTGGCCTGGCAGAGGCTGGGCCTCAGGAATCAGCACGTGGAGTTTTGCCTTCATCCTGAGGACACCTAGAGGCCATTGAAGGGTTGTCAGCAAGAGAACATGGAGATTTGCACTTGCTTGAGGCTCTCAGCTGCTGTGGGGCTGGAGGCTGGTATAGCAGGAGTGAGTGTAGTCTAGACAAAGAGGAGAAGGGGCAGAGAGCACAGCTGTGCAGGTGGAATGGCAGCCTTTGTTCACACACTGGTGTTGGGGAGCAACAGGTGAGGAGAGGTTTGAAGTGAAACCTAAGAGCTGTTCTCAGAGTGCTGCTGACAGTGGGAATCGCGAGCTGGGGGAGGGATTTTCAGTGAGAGGACCTCTTTCAGTGGTTGGTGGTCATGGAGTGGCTGAAAGATATCCAGAAATCTAGACAGTAGGGTTGGGATCCCTAGCTTAAGCAAGCACGTGCATGTATAGACATGTGTGTTTGAGAGAGAAAGGGGAAGAAGGCATCACTTCCCTCAGGAGGATGAAAGGATCCATCCTGGAGGAAAGACCCTGGGAGTCTGGGGCAGGAGAGGCAAGGTAACCCATCCCTGTGTCCACTGTGGAGTAGCAGAGTCCATCCATCTACCAAGGAGTCTGCATGGAGAGGGCGAGAGCAGGGGTGCATGTGAGGGCAGGCCACGCGGAGGTGCACAGAGGCTGGGTGAGGCAGGTCACCAGGAACCTACAGCCATCTGACTACCATTCCTGAAGTAGGCACAGAGTAGGCCAGAGTAGGACTTGGGATGGGTGGGCATAAGGCCTATGGACTGTGAAGTATTGACAAGAGCCATGGCTGGAGGAATGGGCTGGAGTTCAACCTAAGCCTGAGACAGTGTAGCCTGGGCCTTGTTCTACCCATGTCATCCCTCTGGCCATCACTGTTTAGGAACAGAGAGGTTCATGTCCCCTGGAGGGCAGAGGTGGGGAGTGAGGCACAGTGGTTGCTAGTTTATCCTGTGAATGGATTTGGAGCTCAAGAGGCTGAACTTCTCTGAGTTCCACCTGAGCCTCTGGACCCTCTCTCCCCAGGGACAAGCCTTCTGGCCTCCGGGGGTGCGGGCTATTGCTGCCTTGCCTGGAATCACAGTCCTCTTTCTCATGATGAACAGCATCCTGTCAGGGCTTAGAGTCTGCCTCTTCAAGAACAGAAGGAAGTTCACTTGGGAAGTCTTTCTGGGCTCCTGGGTTTGTATTTTCTACTTCACTCAGAAGGTTTTATAGTCTTCAGAAGGTGGCAGCAGTCTGCAAGATGCCTTCCACATTTTGCAGTGACAAATGGCTGGCTGGCCCAGCTGTGTGGCGTCATGGAGACGGTATGAGTCAGTGGCTGCTTACGTGAAGTCCCCAAGGGCTGGCTGGCTGTGGCGGAGACAGGGAAGCAGCCCGAGTCTGAGCCAAACAGTGCTGGGTACCTTCCCTGCTATTCTTGCTGCTCTGGGCTCTCTGTGCTGGGCGGCCTCCACTGAGGCAGCTCGTGGGCTGTCTGGTCAGCTAAGGATGGTGCACAGGGATGTCCTGTAGGCAGGGCCTGGTGCCAGTCAGACACTGCAGCTTTGCTGATCTTGACATGCTTGAGTGCCCCATTTGTGAGAGAGAAAGATGCTTACAGAGGAGATTGGCAAAGACAGCTCACCTTTACCTAAGGGATGGAACTGGCCACTGTGGGAGCACTAAGGGCCTGCAGCCTCTCCACCAGGGCCACCCCCAGATGGGCCAGGATCCCTGTTGTCATCCCTTCCTGTAGCATCTAGACTCTCCCCGTGGCAGCAGCCCTCCTACTTGGAAATTGTAGCCTTCCTTGTAGGCTTCCTCACTCCCCGAGTCAGCTCCACGAGGAAAACGCGTTCATTCCTTACCAGTACCAGCAGCATCAAATTGACACTTCCTTAATAAGGAGGTGGAATAAATGAGTGGATATTTGCCATGAGGGCAGCACCTCATTAAAATTTTAAAAGTGTTATCAAAGCAATATGGGCCCTGCATAGAAAATTCCACTGGTACAAAATCAGTATAGGAAAGAAAGATTAAAATCAAACCACCAACCCAGCCCACACTTCTGTGCCTCCCCTAGAGGTGGCCCGCTCACTTGTTATTTAATGGTGTGCTCATTTGTTGTTTCTTTGGTTTCTTTTCCATCCTGTAATGCATCTGATCCTCCTTTGTATCTTCCTCCAGGAACTCTGCATACCTTGCTTTCCCACCCGGTAAACTGAGGCCTTTTCCACACACCCTGCCTTCACTTCCAGGCCTCTGCCCCTGTTTCCTTGTCAGGCGTCTTAACATTTCCACTGTGTTTATGTGATCTCTAAAGCTTAACTTTTTTTTTTGAGCATGCAGAGGAGCTAACTTTACAAGGTAGAAAAGCCCTACAGCCAGCCCCAATAGCTCAGCGGATTAAAGTGCCTGCTTAAGCAGACACAGCTCAGTGGCTGGGGTTTGATCCCAGTGTCTATGCTGGCCTCACCCCCAGGGTGTTCTGAGACATCGATTGAGACTGGGCATGGTAGTGCACACCTGTAATCCCAGCTCTTGGGAGGCTGAACACAGATGGATCACTATGAGCCCGATTTATGTAATGAGAGCCTATACACCCTTTAGACCCTTACTAAAATGAAAAAAAAAAAAAAGCCCTAAAATAGGTTTCAGTTGTTACCAAAATGGTAGCTCCTTCTCTTTGAATCTAAAGTCACCACCCTTGGTGGGATGGGCTGTAGTTCAACCTAAGCCTGAGACAGTGTAGCCTGGGCCTTGTTCTACCCATGTCATCCCTCTGGCCATCACTGTGTTCAGGAACAGAGAGATTCATGTCCCCTGGAGGGCAGAGGTAGGGAGTGAGGCACAGTGGTTGCTAGTTTATCCTGTGAATGGATTTGGAGCTCAAGAGGCTGAACTTCTCTGAGTTCCACCTGAGCCTCTGGACCCTCTCTCCCCAGGGACAAGCCTTCTGGCCTCCGGGGCTATTGGTTATTTGTCTGGAATCACAGTCCTCTTTGAACCCTTGGGCTTCAAAAAGTGGCTGATAGAAAAGGGATCAAATCCAGGATCTTGTGCTTGTTAGGCAGGCACTTAAGCCTGCTGCTTGAGCTATCTTCCCAGTCCTATTTTTAAAAAAAAATTGTTAGCATATGTTTGTAGTACACTTGAGTATATTCATCATGGGGAGTTGGTATGTGTACATAACATGCCATAACTTTATTTTACTTCTCCCCTCCGGCTTTGCTTTTCTTACATAATCATCAGCTGTAGAGAAGTCTTACTCTGTTTTAGTTTATTTCCTGTTTGGATATGGTTTTCTTTTTCTTTTTTAAATTAAATTTTAAAAAGTTTTATTAGAGCAATAGCAACAATATATGGACATCACTGCAAGTTAGAAAATATTACCTGAGCCTGGGAAAGGTGCTGGGGAGGAAAAGATGGAGAAAAGATGGTTCAGAGGTGCAGGGATACAGTTGGATAGGACAGTTCTCTTCCCATGTGCCACACAGTGGGTTACTATAGTAGACAACAATTAATTGCATATTTCAAAAATGGCTACTACTTAAAAATTTCCCCAATATAAGGAAAATTACATGTCTGAGGTCACTTGATCTGACCATTACACACTTTATACATGTATTGAAATGCTACACTCTACCCCACAAACATGTAATTGCTGTGTATTGGTTATAAATATATTGCAAAGAAAGTCAGAAAATATTCCTGAGCAGGAATTTCCCCAGTTGTGCTTGACAGATCCAACAGCTCCTGTTGACAGATCCAACAGTTACCTGGTTGCTGGGATCACTTTACCAATGATGCTAGCTTACTGAGGAGGATAGGCTGGTTGCACTGGAGAATGTTCTGCCTTCTAGATTTACATAGTGGTTCCCTTTGTGGTGGTGGTGGTTAGGTTGTTCCTCTGTCCTCACAGTTTTTACAGACTGAACTTTGGATCTCAAGTCTGACAAGCTTTAAAGTATTTGGTAGAGTAGCCGGGCGTGGTGGCATATGCCTGTAATCCCAGCACTTGGGAGGCTGAGGCAGGAGGATTGGTGCAAGTTCGAGACCAGCCTGGGCTGCAAAAGTGAGCTCAAGGGCAGCCTGAACTGCACAGTGAGACCCTGTCTCAAAAAGACAAAAAAAAAAAAAAAAAAAAAAATAATAATAATAATAAAAATAAAATAATAATAATAATAAAAAATAAAGTATTTGGTAGAGTACATCCTAGGTCATGTGACTTTCTTATTACTCCTTGTTAGGACATAAACAATGTTTAGTTGAAATAATCAGTGGTGCTAGATTGACCACTTGGTTACATGCCTCTTTTTGAACCAGAAAGTAACCTGTGTGATGTTCTTTTGGAACCTGAGGAAATCAGTGGGGCTCCTGTGAGTGTTTTATATCTTTCCTAAAATATTTGTCTTTCTTTTCTCTTGTTGAAAAAAAAGAAGCATTTACCTTCTTCATCATATCCCTAAAAGTTTTAAGCCTACTTTTGATTTTATATGTGGCCATGAACCATTCCATATTCTCAAAACTACAAACTCTGAGACCTAATTTCTACTAATTGCTTTCCTTTTTTTTTTTTTTTTTTTAATGCATTTAGTACAGGGTCTACAGGGTCTCACTGCACAGATTGGATTCATAGTGATCCTCCTGTTTTCAGCCTCCCAAGCACTGGGATTATAGGCGGGTGCCACCACGCCCAATCTTAGTTGCCATCTCAGTGTGCCCTGGGGATTGAACCCTGGTCCCTGCATCTGCCTAAGCAGGTTCTTTAATTCACCGAGCTATCTGGCTGGCCCACTAATTGCTTTCTAGACTTGCTATCTAAGGTATCTAGGACTTTTTTAAAATTATACTTTGGGGTGAACTCTACTTCCTAAAATTGCCCTATTGCATCATTTTATTCTCTATATTGGTTTCTTCTCTCTTTTTCTTTTCTTTTTTTTTTTTTTTTTTTGCCTATTTTTCCCATTTCTGAGTCTTTGAATGTCTGAAAAAGGTTCTCTTGCTTTTATACTTGTTTAGTAGTTTGGGGATAGAAATCTGTGTTTCTGTGGAGTGCCAGGAAGAGGAAGCTAGTGATGCAGTTTGACTAAGTCTCAGTTTTCCCTTTGGTGAAGTGAGGATGGTTATGCTTGCACCAGCTTGGACCCCCCACACAGTGGAGCCTGTTAGCAGGTCAGCAGGAAGTGTGCAAGTGAGTTCTCTTAGGCTTCTGTGTGTGGGTGGGGTGCAGGCATGTGCTGGGGCTACAGAGCAGTCACTGAATGCCTCAGTCGGTCCTGAACAAGCTTCAGTCCTGCAACAGTACAGCAGAGAGGCCCCCAGTGGACTCGAGGGCACTGAGTCTTTTTTCCTTCTCAAGTCCAGGAGACACCTGACAGGACTGGCTGACTGCCAGCACTCCCAGCAGCTGGGGACAAATGCTTTGATCTTGCAGGAATCAAGTCCCAGCAACACAGCCAGTGCCCACTGCCACTCTTAGGACCTGCCTGGGGTAGGAACCCAGGAGCTGGCAGTTTAAAAGAAGGAGCCTGTGTTTGTTTTGTGAGACTTGTTTAGCTTTGTGGACCTGTCATAAATATTTGAAAATACAGTCAGCTGACCATATCCATAGCTTCCATATCCATAAATTCAACCACCCATGATGGGGAAAAACAAAAAGACAAAGAAAGTTTAAAAAACCAGAAAGCAAGCCTTAAACTTGTAGTATACTGAGCACCACACCAAACCCACGTGACTGAAGTGTGGTGCAGCACACCCTGCTGCAGGCTCTGCATGTCACAGGTCTCCGGCCTCCCTCCAGCACTGCTTGGACACTGCCCATCCCTGACATTGTTCATGGACTTCGTATCTAGGCCTGTGATGGCTCTGTTTGTATGAACATGCACAGCCTCTTTTTTCTTCTCGTTATCCCCTGCATAACACAGTGGGGTAGCTGTTTATGTCACCTACACATTGTATTATGCATCATAAGTAATTTAGAGATGGTTTCAGGCACACAGGAGGTTGTCTGTAGGTTATATGTAAATGCTTTGCCGTTTTATATAAGGGACATAAGTAGCTATAGATTTTGGTGTCCATGAGGGTCCTATAACAAAAGCCCCTCAGTTATCAAGGACCTTTGCACTGAACCATATATATTCCCACATATGTACACCTATTTTTGTGACAAGGTCTCACCAAGTTGTCCAGGTTGGGCTCAAACTTACATCTTCTTGCCCCAGCCTCCCAGAGTGCTGGAATTGCAGGTGGGTACCACTATGCCTGTGTAATGATGCCAGGCAGTCTTATGATGACAGCCTACCTGAGGGTGCCAGAGGATCCACCTGGCTTCATGGTGGGCATGTGGCTGAGGCAGTATCTTAAGGCTTTGCCCTTTACTTCACTACCCTTATTGCTCTAAAAGTACAATTCCTATTTCTTACAGTACAGCAGCTCTATGGGGCAAATACTTATTTCCATGCCACAGATGTGTAAACTGAGGAACTGACAAATGTTCTCAGGCCACAGCTGAGAAGGAGCAGAGTTGGGCTTGGAGCTCAACATCTGTCACTGGGCCCGTGCCTTGGTGACTTACATGGCATGGACCCAGCATTTGTTATTTGAAGTGAGTGGAGATATAAGCAAGTGTTTATCTGAGTTTTGCCCAGAGATGAGACTGAGTGCAAGGATCTAACCAGGGTGGAACATGCTACCATGAGTTTGTTATGGGCTCCAGGCACCTCCTGGTGTCAAGTTGCAGGAAGGATACCTGTGGCCCCTGGTTTCACCTCTCTTGCACGCACCCACTCTGTCCTTCATCACTGCCACGTGCTCTTCATGTCCTTGTCTCTGGCTTCTCTCTGCATGCCAGCTTTTTCCACATCTGTACCTGCACACACAGGCTTAGTCTACTCTGATCCCTGTCACAGCCTGCCTCATCCTACGGCAGGCAGGACCCTGAGATACACTATATCCTTGGTTGCCCAAGGGTTTGAGAAGAACCTGAGAGAAAGTTCTCGAAAGCCATATAGGCAGAGCCCTGGAGGCAGTGTCCTGAAGATTAAGATCTAGCTCCCTTGCTGTGTAGATTGTATCCCCCTAGTATGGATGAGGAAACTGGGGCTCAGGGAGGCCGGGCGTGTCTGGCTGTGAAGGCTGGGCCTCTTCCACCTGCACTGTGGCTTTCAGCTCTTGTCACTGGAAGAAACCTATCCAGCCTTAGCTGCTGACAGGACAGAAAGGACGCACTGCTCAGGGCAGCACATCACTCTAGCGGCCTGCAGCCTCCTCAGGCCCTTAGAGCTGCAGGCAAGCGTGGATTCCAGGCCATCAGGGTGTCCTGGGTCTCCTTGGAGGGATCCAATCCCTGCTAGGGGTCACTAACTTGCCACTTCATTTTTCTCTCCTGAAGCCGAGTGTTCAAGACAGACATGGAGCTGGAGGTTTTGCGCTACACCAACCGTATCTCCAGTGAGGCCCACAGGGAGGTGAGTTGTCACTGGCTGTGGCTGGGCAGCTGCATGCGGGGCAGGACACTGGCATGGGGATGACTGAGCGAGGCCAGAGCAGACGAGAGGGAGGACCAGGCCAGAGGCGAAGTATTACACATGATGACTTTCTATCAAGCACCGGGCAGGGATAGGAGAGGCTTTGCCTCAGCTGTTAACCTTAAGATACCCACCTATTATAGGAGACAGTAATCCTCAAGGATGTTGCCTTCAAAAGGTCCCAAGTTCCAGGAGCGTAGAGCTCTCTGTTCTAGTATGCTGGCAATTTCCTGCTCATTTTAAGGCAGCTTTTGTCCTTAACTAATCCCAGAACACTTATTACCATCGTCTGTTTTCTGAATACATCTTCCGGTGATTGCTTTTAAGTTGCCCACTTTACAAAGGAATGAGACCGAATAAGGAAGTTATGTTTTGAATGCCAGTAGGGTACCTGAGATAGCTCGGTTCCTGGGATAGCCCAGTGCCTGCTCAGACACCGTTAGGGCTTGGTGTTAGGAAATTGACAAAGATGACTGATTTCTGTGTGTTAATTTTCTGTGGGATAAAAGTCTGGCAAAGGAAACCTTTCAGAATAGTCCTGACCACTTTCTCAGCATTGGGTGTTTAGCGGACACATTTTGGTCACATCTTTGCTGTGCCCAGCCAACCAGCCTGCCGCCTTTGAGCTGTGGCTCAGAGCTCGGCATTTATCGGCTTCCAAATGGAAGTGCTCCATGGTGGTTTAAATAAACTGTGGATTTGGGAGCATTTAAGAGTTCCAATTTGTCACATTTCTGTGCCGCTGTGTGCATGTATCATTCCCCTTTTTTTCTTTAAGAAGTGCTTCATTTGCTGAAGTTCTATACATTATTTATAAGGCTGTGTTACTTATCTGCTTAATACAAATGTCTTTGCTTAATATCCATCCTCCAGGTAATGAAGGCTGTAAAAGTAGGAATGAAAGAATATGAGATGGAAAGGTAAGCTGTGTCTCTCTGGGTAAAGATTAAAATGTAAAAACAGTAATTTATGTTCCCTAAGCAAGGAACAGATGCGACTCCACAGTGCTGCGCACAGATTGAATAGGGATTAGGGGCCAGCTTTGGAGTCCTGGGCAGAGATTATTTTTCTTCTGACAGTGGCCACCTTCCTGGCTCTTGGCAGAGTGTTTGATGGTAATGGTCATTGATTACTTTCTGGATAGCTAAGTGCCCCATCAGGCCAGTTCTGGACTTTGTATCTGCAGTTTGCAAGAAACTTTACCAGATAGCTGCTATTGTGAGTCTGAAAGCTGCTAGTAAAACAGCTTGCCATTTTTATGGCTAAGTACCACCATTCAGTCTGCTGTTCATGGAGGGCCAAGTGGATCATAAAGAGCTCTGGAGAACTCCATTGGCCTATGGCTTCAACTAGGCCTATAGTAAGCCAGAGCACCCAGAGGCTCTGCCTGGGGCTGACCTGCCCTGGTGGGAGTGGCCGCTGGCTCAGCCTGCTCCAGGACTCAGGGGTCATCAGACTTCTACTTATGGCAAAGGGAGCCCTTGAGTCAGACTCCCCTTCCCCTATTTCCTGGGCCTCTCACCAGTGACCACACTGCCCAGAAGCTCTGGGAAGCAAGCCCTGAAGAGCTGCTATTCTACCTCCTTTTATCTGGCTTTGTGAGCCATCTCCCTACCTCTCGAGGTCCAAGAGTACCTCAGGTGCTCTCAGGGCCTGCTCCTGCACAGCTGGCTCTGGGTGTACTGGTTCTGCATCCTCCTCTGTTATGGTTCTAACATGGTTCATCCCCAAGGGCTCACACGTTGGAAGCATGGTCCTCAGGATAATGATGTGAGAGGTGGTGAGAGCTTTAAAGTGGGGTGATCAGGGGGTTTAGTCTTTGGGTCTTTTGGGGTTCTGCTGTTAGGGTTAGAATTGATCTAGTGGTACTGTGAGTTAGTTTTGTTTTTGTTGTTGTAGAAACAGCAAGCCTAGCCTTACCCGCTCTACAGCATTCTGTCTGGCAATGTGATATCTCATTCCTTTCCTGTGATCCTGTCTACTCAGGCCCTCTCCAGAGACCAAACCTATGGACTGCCTGACCTTGAATTTTTAGCCTCCAAAACTGAGCTAAACAAACTTCTTTTCTTTATAATGTAGACTTTTTTTTTGTCTTTTTGAGACAGGGTCTCACTATGCAGTTGAGGCTGGCCTTGAGCCACTTTTGTAGCCCAGGCTAGTCTCTAACTCGCACTGATCCTCCTGCCTATAATGTAGACTGCCTTAGGTATTTTGTTATAGTAACAAAGAACAGATTCCTATGTCCTCCTGGCCCTTTAGCCCTGCCTGCTGCATCAGTGTGGGGATCTGGGCCGACAGGTATGGGGGAGGGCGGGGGGCGGGACTCAGCAGCATGTACACTGGCATCCACATGCTGTGGCTTGGGGATGGGAGTCTTTTTTCAGAGTTTTATCCTGAAAGGAGATCTGAGAAATGAGCTTCCATATTTCTCCCTTCTTCCCCTGGCAGTACGAGGTTAAATGGCCCTGCCCTGCTGCTGTGCCATCCAGAGGGGGCATGTAATAAGCTGTGTCCGTCTGGGGAGAATGGGGAAAGGCCTGCAGAGATGCTCCAGCTTTTGCTCCATGATGTCTACTGCAGTGGGGCCTTTGGAGTCTGAAACTCCCAGGGTCCCAGTCCCCCGGAGGAGATGGGTAGAGTATTGTGGGGCCATGCCAGGGACTCAGATCAGCACTACTCAGAAGCCTGTTCCCACCCGAGTTAATTCAGCAACCCATAGCTAGCACCTCAAATAAAAATAACCAAGAGGCTGGAACAAGAATAGCTTGTCACAGCACAGAGCCCTGGCCTCTGCTGTATGCTAGCAGCATGGTGCTCTGAGTGGTAGGCGGCCCTGCTCTGGAGTGGCTCCTGGAAGGGCCCTGAGCTGCCTCCCACTGTAGTGTTGCTGAGCCCAGCCTCGCTGCAGCCTGAGGACAGGGCCACGTGGGCTGTAGGTGGGGGCCTTCCCAGCCCCACCCCATGCCCTGCCCAGGACATGGAGGTCTTGTGGTCTTGTTTCTCTCTCTCTCTCTCTCTCTCTCTCTCTCTCTCTCTCTCTTACTGGGACATTTCAAAAATAAAATATCTTTTTTTTTTTTTTTTTTTTTAGTTTAGCTTAGTTTTGCTTCAGTGGAGTATTTTAAAACTGAATCTCAGACATCATTATGTCCTTTCACTTGTAAGTACTTCAGGAGGTATCTCAATTAATGAGATATTTTCCCCTTTGTGTAGCCACCCTGCCATTATCACATCTAACTGAATTAACAATGCAGCTGACTCTCATATCTGTGCATCCTGTGTCTCAGATTCAGTGAAGCATGGATTGGAGATATTTATGAAAAAGACCATTACACCTGTCGGAACATGTACAGACTTGTTTCTTGTCACCACTATCTAAACCATATGATATAGCAGTTATTTACTTTATACTAGGTATTATAAGTAACTATGGGATGCTGTGAAGTATGTGGGAGGATGCAGATAGTTTATTGGCAAATAATGAGCCATTTTATATGAGGGAGTTCAGCGTGCAGGCTTCACACTTCACCTCTGTGGGAGGTCCTGAAACTAACCCCACTTTGACACGGAAGGGTGGCTGATTCCTTTCTATTACCAGTGTCTGGTCTATGTTGGCTGATAACTATCCTTTTTGGAGTAGGATTGTTCAAGCTGGGATTCAAACAAAAGCTACGTGTTGCGATGTCTGCTGTGGGACTGGGAGTCTTTGCCACGCTGAGCTCTAGGGAGTGCTTACCTTTGTCTTCCTGTGGCTCCATTCCCTGTGTTTCTCTGGACCAGATGGCCTAATGCCCAAGAGTACCCTGGGAGGCCTGAAAATGGGAGCGACTGTTCCAGGGTACTGGGTGGTGGATTTGGTGTGATGGGACAACTGTGTCTGGGTTTGTGCTCCTGCCCTATGCCATGCCCATCTGTAGGGGAGACAGTGCCTGTCTGTGCACCTCAGCCAGCTGGGAACCATCAGATTCTTGGGTCCCTGGGAAGTGAGAGTTTAGAGAGGTGGGCTGGGAGAATAGTGCAAGAATGGGTTCTGCCCTGGGGAAAATAGAGGCAGAGATGCAAGAACCTAGAGATAGAGAGCCTGTTCTTAAAGGACCAGTGGGGCAGAGAGTGTCACCCTTGAAGGCAGTGGCAAGATGGTTGCCCGTGAATGTCATTATGTCTCGGGATGGCACTGGTTAGACTGAGGAGGCCATGCCTCCACTCTGGCCTAGGAAGCATGCATAGCCTGAGGCAGGCTGACTCTGCCTTCTGCTCCCTCCCTCTCACTCTGGGCACAGCTCTCCATCACTGCTGCGTCACTCTGGTGTAGCCTGCATCTGTGTCCACAGGAGCCCGGAAATTTCCTCTCAGGAACCACACCTCATCGGTCTGCCCAGTGACTAATCCACAGCTGGTGGGTTCCATGAAGGGATGGAAGAAAAGGTCTTAAAATTATTTTTCTATCATCCTCTGTGTCCCTGGGGACTTCAGAATTCTTCTCTGAACTGTTTGGGAACAAAAGCCTTCTAAAGCATGTGATATCGGCAGCCCAGGGAGTATGGCCCTTTAGCACAGGCTGGCCTGCTGCCTGGGAAGGTCAGGGCCGCCACACCACTGTGCAGACTGTGGACTACAGGTGAAAGGAAGCAGGCCGCTCTCCTGTGTGCACTGATAGCACACTGCACGCGTGGCAGCTGTCCCCAAGAGCTGCTCAACCTTGGGGTATGGCTGGCTCCAGCTCCACTGTAGGCCTAGGCAGGAGGCATCGGTCAGGAGTTTTGTGAGTCAGGGTGGAGCACAGGGATACCAATGAGACCCTGTGTTCAGATTCAGGGATGCTGGCCAAGAGACCTCATTCTAAATCTAGCTTTTTACTATTATTAATTATCGGAGATTTGTTAGATAATCTTGAGAGCATGTTGAAAAATAAAAGTTAGCTAGCTGATGACATTTATGAAGACACCTCCTGCTCTGTGCTATGCCTGTGAGCAGGGTTTGAGAGGAAATGAAAATCATTTTCTGAAATTGAGGTGTAGTAAATTGTGTTAAACCAATAAGACATTAATGTTTGGGCAAATCAGACTCTAACAGCATCTGACTGCAGGCCCAATCAGGCAGTTCGTTTTACCGCCTCATATTATTTAATGTTAGTGGCGTAACCAGCTTGTAGCCGGCTGGCATGGGGCTGGCAGCTGAATCAATTACCTGCAAACACTAATTTAGAGCATGCTCAATTGGCTGTGTAAGCAGGTCCCGGTTCACGTTTGCCACAAGGAGATTAATAACTTGATGTGTTTGACAGCCTGGGACCTTAATTGAAATTATGCTTTCTCTTTCCAAGCGGTGAATGGGGGCACTGTGGGCCTTTTCAGGATGGCTTGGGGTGGGGGTGGCGAGCCATGCAAGTCATGTAAAAGACTGACGGTCTGTGAGGTGTGATAGGATCCGTGTGGCTTGTCCTCCTCTGGCAAATGCTTGGCCCCATCTCAGTCCTGAGACAAGGCCTGGGTGTTTTCCAGGCTGTCACAGCAACAGCCCATAATAGTAGTTTCCTGTTTCTTTTCAGTCCTTTGTTAATGCAGAACTTTTCCAGCTGTGCTGCTTTTTATTATTATTATTATTATTATTAAAGCGCTTGCTGCTTTTTCCTGCCCTTTGGGCAAATGGAGTGAGTCACAATTCTATGTGTCCCGTGTCCCTGTTGAGTGTAGATGGGGGTGGGATGAGGACATGCACGTACACTGCATATACCACACCACACACATACACACACACTGCACCCCCACCACACGTATCATACACACCCCCCGTATTCCCTCTGCATGTAGACACTGCCTACACATACCACTCCTGCACACATACATGCCTGCCACCCACACTGCACAATCACTCTCCTACACCGCCGCACACACAGCATACCCCTGTACATGCCACACACTTCCCACACCACACACACTCATGTACATAACACGCACATAACACACGCACAACATTCCTATGCATACCACACACATCCACAAATGCCACACGTACCCACAACACACACCTCATATACACCCACCCTGTGTACACACCCAAACCACACACCCTGAAAAACCAATCCCCAACCCCACACATGGATTATCCATCTAAGCTAAGAGGTACTGCTCAGTTGGCTGATCTAGTTTACCCAGAGAAAGGTCTGAAACCAGCTGTAGTGAAGGCTCAAGCAAGAGGCATCGGGAGGCAGACTTCTCTCCTTCTCTCTCCTCTAACTAGAAACTCCTCTGCACTGCCTACTAGAGCAGTGCTGCAGAGTGTAGGCAGGCACAGCAGGTGCGTCCTGCAGACCTTGGGTGCTCCTCCCCTTGGAGCAGGCACTGGCTCTCCTGTCATGACTCTTGTGCCCTGGAGGCCATGAGCCTTCCCAGATTTGTGCTCTCCTTTTCCTGTCCGTCTTTTCCTCTTGGCATACTGCTGTCATCTCTGAAGAGCCTGCTCTTTGTGCCCACATTGCCCTCCTCCTGTTTGCACCTCCGGCTAAACATGTGATCAGCTGTGGCCCTGTGTATCTCTGGCACAGCCAGGCCATCCATATTTTGGTGGTAGTGGTTGTCACCAGGAGCTTCTGACAGTTTCTGAATATCAGGATGGCTGAGCACACACAGGCCTAATCTGGTCTTGTTAAACCTGGGTGTCACTAGTGGACCATCCTCAGTTTTCCCACCCTGTCAAAGCTGGACTTTTGTTGGGGTCTTTGGGGCAGGCCTGGGCCCCAGGGTAAGGATGGATGCACTGGGTCCTGCTCATGGGTCTGGTCACTGGCCCAGGGCTCTGCACCATCCATGGCACAGAAAGGATCTCTCCATAGACCAAGTTGAGGAGTGAGAGCATGATATAACCAAGTTGAAAAGGTTGGCCCCTGGAGACTGTATGTGTGGGTGTGGAAAACCCTTTTCTTGGCCTTCATGGCCTGGTATGGGTTTCCTGCAGCACTTCCCCGGCAGCACGCCAAGTGAGGGCTCAGGAGATTCCATTCCATTTGGTGAACTCTCCAGGAAGGCAGCCTCTTCGGTCTTATGTGCTGGCTGCCCACATCATGGGGCCTTTGACCCTTTCCAAGAGCCCTGGCTGTCCTGGGTAGAGAATTCTTCAGAGTTCAGGCATACTTTACTCCCTCCTAGTAGAGCAGGTCCTGTGTGCCCATCCACTGTGCTTTGGCGTCAGGATCTGATTGTAAAGTTCCACATACCACTCTAATGGTTTTGTCTATTCTGGGAAACCATTGGGTGGTTATGAGTCAAGATGGCTACCATCATGTCAAACCAACTCCCTATATAAGAAGAATGTGTTGTGTGCCTGCACATAACTGATAAATAAATGGACATATTTAAGGTGCAAATCAGCCTGGTGTCCAGTGAGAAAGGTGGACAAAGAACCAAAGAGAAGGGCTTTCTGCAGATGTGTAGCCTAGTTGACACCAGGCCCAATTATGGCTTTGGGGGTAAAGCTAGCCACAGTAGACTTTGTCTTTGCAATACTAGAAGAGTTGTCCTTCAAGAACCAAATTAAGTATCAGTGGTATCAGTAGGCAGCACCCTTATGGATTTTCCTCTAGTGCTTTATCACTAACCTGGTTCTGTTTATTTTAGATAAATATTTATCACAATTTTAAGGAAGTAGTGTTTTCTTTCTGGTTTGCTAGGAAATTTTATCAGGAAAGGAGGTTAAATTTTATCAGCTGCCTTTTTAGCATCTCCCTTGGCCGTGTGTGTGTGTGTGTGTGTGTGTGTGTGTGTGTGTGTGTGTGTGTGTAGCAATTCATATACCTTTGATTTAAGAGCAGTTTCAGGTGATGGAAAAGTTAAAAGAATATGAGAGGGTTGCACAGAGCCTGCATCCATCTTTCCCCACTGTTGATCTTAGAGAGCACATGAACAGCATTGGTGTGTTGTTATCTCACTCATACTTACTCTAGTGGCCTTTCCCAGTGTCCTTTTTCTACTCCAGAATCCCATCCAGGAGACCACAACCAGATCAAGTCCAGCTGTTGTGCCTCCTTAGGCTTCTTTGGGCTGAGACACTTTCTCAGACTTGCCTTTGTTCGGTTTGCTGGTTTTGAGGAGCCCCGAGTGCGTAGTTTGAAGCATGTCTTGGTTTTAGTTTCTTTCATGGTCTGACCGGGGCTCTGGGTGATTAGGAGGAAGATCACAGAGGTAGAGTACTGTTGCCATCATGGTGTGTCATGGGCACGTCCTATCAACATAACATGACCCTGTCCATGTGGACCTTGAACACCGGCTGAGGTGGTGTTTATCTGGTTTCTCCACCCATGTAACTCTTCCCTCCTCGCCTTTGTGTTACACCCTCTAGAAGGAAGTCACTGTGCATGCCCTACATGTCAGAAGTAGGGAATTATGTTCCTTGCCATTGGTGGGAGGGTCTACATATGTTTTTGTAATTCTTTTATATAGGAGATATCTCTTAACCAGTTTTTATTCAGCTTTGTTTTATTTGTATTTATATAGAGCTATGGATATTTATTTTATCCTTTGGGTTACAGTCCAGTCTTGGGTTGTTTCTTTTGCTGTTCTTATCATTCTAACTTGAGCATTGGAGGCTCTGCTTGGCCCCTATGTCCCTTTCCTGCACCCCTATTATTGTGCTTTCTCAGTACTTCCTCCTTCCTGACATTGTGAAGTGCTTCAGGCTCACCTTATGTTCTTCTCCCTGCTCACATCCTAGAGGCAGCCACTTCTCCCAGGAGCCCTGGTTCCTCTTCCTAGAGACTTGTACCAGGATTGACCCCTGGTATGCATTAGATGAATCTGATGACCAAACTTCCTGCTGGAGAGCCAGTGTGCCACCTGGCACATGTTGTACTTGTCACAGTAGGTTGCCATGTTTAATGAGCTGAAATAAGCATCAGTGTTTTATAGTGGTTAACTGGTGTCCTGACTTTGGGTCCCAGCTCTACCACTTACCAACTATGTGGCCCTGGGCAAATTGGTGACGCTTTATGCCTGTTTCCTCATTTGGAAAGAGGGGCACTAATAATACTTTATACCGTAGTTGGGAGGATTTGATGAATTGATATATATGTATGAGGTAGGATCGAAAAATTACTGTGTGTGCTTGGATTTTTAAAATCGTATTGCAGTAAAAGGCGCATTGTCATTAATCCCTGGCAAAATATTTCCTCTTCTTTTGAGCATGCCTACCTATCATTCTCACCACTTTCTGAAGTAGTTCTGGAAGTTCTTTTGCATAAGTATCTTTAGTTGCACTGTTTTGGTTTCCCCTGTGACCTGAACTGGTTCAAAGCATCTTATCTTTTATGATCATTTTGACTTTGGAGAAGAGCCAAAGTCGCACAATACCAGAGCCAGTAAATAAGGTGGATGAGGTTGCCTGTAATGTGTCTGTGAGCCCTGCCTTTCCATCAGATGGCACTCAGCAGTGGCACTCATTTTTTTTTTTTTTTTTAAATCTCATAAAGACATTTACAAAAGAAGACTCCCAGAATGGCTTCAAGAAGTGGCAAGAACGATGGGCTAAGCATATTTGAAACAATGGGGAGTATTTTGAGGGGAATTAATGACAGTGTCTTTTAGTGTAGTAAAAGCTTTTATTTAAACATTCACTTTATGGGCCAATGAGATAGCTCACTGGTTTAAAGCACCAGCTTAGGTAAGCTTAGGCAACTGTAGGGATCCCCAGCACCACATGCTATGCCAGCTTCACCCCCAGTGCAGGCTGAGCTGGCCATAATATAAATAAACAAATAAAAAGTTTTTAAAAAAGAAAAGTAAACATTCACTTTATGTTTCTGTTACCCCATGTATTTTACAGAGCAACAGATAGAACCAAGCTTGGTGGTGCATGCCTGTAATCCAGCACTTGGGAGGCCAAGGCAAGGGATCAGTGTGAGTTCAGGACCAGCTTGAATGATACAGTGAGACCTTCAGACAGACAGACAGACAGACAGACAGACAGACAGAGGCAGGCAGGCAGAAAGGCAAGGAAGGAGGGAGAACAGGAAGGAAGGAGGGAAGAAAAAAGAAGAGAAAAACAGAATAGGTTTGACATTTATTGAGCAGTATAATAATATTTTCTGTGTTGCTGGTCTTTCACCAGTATTTTGTATGGGCTCAAAATGCGAGGCTGAGTTATCAATGCTTTTTTAAAAAAAACTCTCTGAATCTTATCTAGAGAACACCTATTTTGCAATTATGTTTCAGGAAGCTCCCCACATTTTTCTGTTTCTGAATAATGTAGAAAGGATAGGGCCTGGCTGTTCCTTGAAGGTATCAAGAACTCCTTTGATATTATCAGAACCTTTTGTTTCCTGAGGAAAATCTCTTTAATCACTTTTCAGGTTTTCCTGTTAAGTTGTTTTGTTCAAACTTTGTCACTCGTAAATCATATATTGGAATGTATATTCTAAAAAATGTGTGTTTTCACAGAGGATTTTTAAGTTTTAAAATATATCTTCTCTGTCTCCCTATTTGTGCTCCCTTTCTTGGTCCAATCATGTGTTCCTACTCTTTCCCTATTGATTAGCATTGCAAGAATTTTATGTTTTATTGATTCTCAGAAAATCTACTCTTAAATTTATTTTTCAACTCTAGTATTTGTCTAGCTCATTGATTTTCAATTTTATTATGAACTCCTTTCTCTTCTGAAAGCTTGTCCTGAGCATCCAACTCTTAACTTATTTAGATGAATCTTAGTTCATTTTCTGGTTTCTGGGAATAACTAGATTTGGGCTAAATTGTTTTTGAGCACAGCCTTGGCTATATCCTCAAAGTTATGATTTATTATTTTAACCCAATAAATGAATTAATTCATTTCTAGATTGATGTGGTTAGAGTCTACTTGATTAACATGTTGTTATTAGTGATTTCATTACCGTTTGTAGTTAGAAAATGTGGCCTGTAGAAGTTTTTCAGTTTTCAAAAAATTTGTGTTCTGTTTAAAAACACTTTGTCAATATTTTATGGAAAGCTGGAAAAAGTTTGATGTTTGAAGTTTATGCTTTGACACACATTTATCAGGTCTCTATCTTTTTCCAGTTTTCTGCTCCCTCCTATTTTCAGGAGGGGTGCTTTTGTGAATCTTAACAGATTTGCTTTTACTTCCATGGTAAGCATCACTTGTGTCTACACATTGGTGCTTGTTATGTCTCTCTTACTTAGTCTGTCTTTGCTTTTCACCTATTTAACCTACGTCCTGAAACTGAATTTATCTCATTTTGGTATTGTTATTATATTTTGTTACAGTCTTCTGATGTACCTTTGTTCTTTCCTTTATTTTTAAGGCTTGTTGTTGGCTGCTTATAAATTGGACTTTATTCCAACTTAAATGGTCCTCAAGCAGGGACCACTCCCTGTGTTAGGAGTGCTGTCTGCCTTTACTAGGATAGACGGTGCGTTTGTTCTCTTTCTGGTTCCCAGGTTCGTTCTTTCTTTCTTTGTTTCTTTCTTTCTTGCTTGCTTGCTTTCTTGCTTTCTTGCTTTCTTGCTTTCTGGCTTTTATTTTTTTCCCTCTCTCTTTTTTCAAAGTTTATGAAGTTTCCTTCTCTCTGTCTCCTGCATCCCATTTTTCTTGTTAGACCCAACTTTAAATTAGGATTTAATGACCTGTATTTCTCTGCTGTCTGTGTTTAAAAAAATTATTATCAGTTCATTCCTTTTAAAAACTAGAAATTTAGCATGGCATCTCCTTTGCCCTTCTACCTTCCATTGTTTTGTTTGTTTGTTTGTTTTTTTGTCTTTTTGAAACAGGGTCTTGCTGTGCAGTTCAGGCTGGACTTGAGCTCACTTTTGTAGCCCAGGCTGGCCTCGAACTTGCACTGATCCTCCTACCTCAGCCTCCCAAGTGCTGGGATTGCAGGCCTTCCAGTTTTTAATCACATAACTTCTTTCTGTCAATTATTTCCACATTTGCATTGCATTATAACTATAATCACAAATCTTTAAGTATAGTATTGCCTTACTAAAGATCTCTCCTTTGTACCATGTTTTTCTTTTCTTCATGTGCTTGTGCTTTAAGTTTTGACTCAGTGCTTTGAGTGCCTTCCATGTGGGAGAGTCCTTTGCTGCCTTCTACATAAATGATGGCTTAAATTTAAGGGACTGAATCTTTGTTCCCTAAGGCCAAACGTCTTAGGCAAATCATATTCTTCCTCTACCTAGGGCACTTTCAAATTTTCTTGCCTGGCTGCTTGTGTATGATTCTTTATGTTTAAGAATGACTGTATTTCCTAAGGATATGTCTTGGTGCAATTCTGGTCTTGGGCCTTACTGTGGGGGCCTGAATTCCACCCATGTGTCAATTGGTTGGGAAGACCAAGGGGAGGCAGACTCCTTGAGGGCAAGTGCAAGCTGGGCCTTGGTCACTTTCCAAGTCCTTCACAAATCGATGGCTCCACAGAGTGCAGAGGACCTGAAGGCTGAAGTGTCCAGATTCAGGTCAGGTGTCCTTGGACTTAGGTTAGTGAAAGATGGACAAAGAAACAGTCATGCTGAACACAAAGTCCAGACAAGGTTGGGGAAGGAGCCTGCTTGCTGGCAAGGCCATATATGGGACAGGCTTGTGCAGTCAGGGGTGGTGGGCCACTAGCAATGCTGTTGTGACTGCAGTGGAGAGGCCAAAAGTCACACCCAAGTAGCAGTGTCACCTGTTTCTTGTCTGCTGTCCTACTGGTCATTATTAACCAGGGCAAGCATTTAGCCCCTTGAATTATGTTCTCTGAGACCTGTGACATAGTTGTTTATCATGTCACCCTGGACAAGTTCCACTCACCAACTCTGTTGTTTCTCCCCAGTTAATAGAAAAAAATATGGTGAGGTCAGAAGCCAAGCACAACAGCCTAGGGTTGTACCTATAAGTCCACATGATGGTCCAGGATCTGTGTCTTTCACCTAAGCAGTGAAACCAGTTTTTACCTCAGGGCTTTCTTTGAATTCCTCCTATCATGCACTGTAGCCTATGGATGGTGCTGGGCTGGGGTTTTGGTTTCCTTTGGCATAATTGTCACTTCTGCACTGAGTTGCTATAACCTTACACTTCTGCTTTATACTAACTGCGTGCACTTATGCCCCTGTTCCCTGGAAGTGCTGACCTCTGAGGAGTCTAAGAAACACAGGCCAGAGAGTCTAAGAAACACTCACCCTCGCTACTCTTGCGTGGTCGCTGAGAGCTGTCAGATGGTCCTCAGGACCCCTTTTGAAAGTGCTGGGGTGCAGAAGAAAGGGAAGAAGCCTGGCAGGTATGTTATGCAAGGTGAGCTCCTTGGAGCTGAGGATTGGGGTAAGCCATCCTGGGGGTCTAAGCAGTGCCCACACTCCTCTTGGTGGAAACAGGAGTGAGCAGGGTGCCTAGAGTTGGGTTTAACTGGCAGCCTTCCCTGGGGGCTGCACTTGAGCCTGAGTATACCTCCCAGGGCCTCTCTATCTGGTCAAGGCCTTAGTTGGGGGAAATTCCAGGAAGAATTTCCTAGCAAGATAAAAGCTAGAGTTCGTAAACTGCCGGCTGCTGGGCTCATTTCAGTGCACAGGCAGCTTGGTTTTGGCCCATGCAATGGGGAATTTTTTTCTTGTTGTTTCGATTAATTTGAGTCAATGATTAAAAATCAGGAGATTTTCTTGGCCTTTCCTAGAAAATCTGCATAGCTAGTAACTGTGGGTTGGAATCCCACAGAGCCTTGGCCAGGGCACATGCTGGGCACACACTGCAGGCCCCACCCCTCCGTGACACCTCCCCCAGCACCCAGGCCACTTTCATCATGCTCAGCCTGCTGGGTCTTTCCTAGTTAAGGGAGATTTCCTGTATTAGTATTTCTATCCAAAGAGGTGAAAGGAGACAGAGGAATCATGTAATTCAAGAAATGAGAGAGGGCTGTGGGGGAGAGGACTTGGTTTTTTCATGTTTTGTGTGCAAATACCTGTTTCTTGCCTACTAGAAAGTTTGAGGTTTCTGAGCTGGTCCTGCCCCACTGCCATCCCTTCCTCTTTCTGGACACATCCCGGAAGGAGGCCCCCTGGGAGATAGGAAGGATGTGTGCGTGTGACACTTCTGCTAGAGGGAGCTCTGTCCTGTTGTCTGACCATCAGAAGGCATTACGGCCCAGTGAGGAATTACTCCACAGGCAGTGATTTGGGTTTGGCTTCCAGAGCAGGCAGACTGCTGTGATTATGCTGCCAGGTTTGGTGCCGATTTTTAGAAAATTCTCATCCAGACTTTTTACATGCTGGTGCAAAAAGACATTCCCTGTGGGAGCAATTATTCCGGGCCTGGAGTTTTTTCCTTCCTAGCTCAGAATTCTGTGGATGTCATGAAGGGTTTAACCCAAGAACTCTGAAAGGTGTTTCCAGCTCTGCGAGTAGGCACATGCACTCTCGAGAGCTGGAGGTAATTTATGATGGAGCCACAAACAGGGCTCTGCATTTAGAGGCCCAACAATAAGCCCCATGCTCTGGGATTGTGCAGCCTCCAGGCTGGGCCCACTTCTACCCTGCCTACACTTGGGTTCTGCACTTGGCTCCCCTCAGCCTGTGCTATGGAAGGTGGGAAGTGTGGGCCTCCAGCCTCCTCCATCCATTGCCTGGGAGCTTCTTGTGGTGCTCTTGTGTGGAGCACTGGACCCTGCTCACCATCATGCTGGGGTTGTGAAGAGACTCATATGTGCAGGGGGAGCAGCTGCTGGTGGTGCTGCTCAGTGTTGGTGACAGCCCTCAGCCCACAGAGCTGTCCTGCCTGCAGTATCGTGGTATTTACTCCATTTCAAGCTCATTCATCATCAGTCCATTGAGTACCCACAGGAGTCTGGCCCAGGGATCATGAGAAAGGAGCCTGAGGTTGTTCCTGTTGCTCAGGAACTGAGCTAGCTGCATGTGGTTGTCACCCTTTTGTTAGGCCAGCCTGGCTACAGAGGCAGAGCCCTAAGGTCCATGCCTCCATGTCCCCTTCTGATCTTGCACTTATGCCCTATGCTTTCACCTGGTGCCACGCTCTATGAGACTACCACATTGACACATATTGGAGCCAGCTCTGTGGGTGTATTGTGACAGCACTCTGGGGTCCTCTGAGATGTGATTTTTTAGCCATCCCTGTGTCTGGGCCTGAGGGTAGTAAGGTTGATCCCATAGCACAGCCTTCAGAAAAAGGGCCATGGCTTGCTCTGTTGGCTGTCCTGGGTGTCGTAGCAGGACCAGCTGCTCTGTGGTGCCCCTACCCCGAGGGCTTTAGGCATAGGGCTTTGTGGGTCCATTCCTATCCACAGCAGGTGCCTGGGTGGCTGGCTGGTGAGGTCAGAGTTTGGCCAGGCTCCTTTGTTTTTGCTGTCGTTGTTGTCTTACTCTTCATCTACACAAGGGAAGTAGGGCTTGTTGCCTTCTTGGGGCTAATCGGGGGCTGGGACATGAGCACATGGGCTTGACAGCAATGGGCAAATCAGAAAGCCGTGGCCTCAGGAGACTGGATCAACATGGGGGAACAGAGACTGCCCACCCTGCAGCACAGCAGGGACAGCTGCTTGGCCTTCCTCCTGGGATATGGGGAGCAGCAATGGCTGTGTGCCTGTGCTTTAGTGGAGTGGGAGTTCTTTGAAAAGTGTTACCAGCCATGGTACTGGAGGGAGGTTGTGCTGGAATGCACAGTATACAACTAGGGTACTTCATCCCTCCCTTAAGCCACAAACAGCTGGTGTGTGCCCCCAGGGCCTTGGTGACATTATGTGTCAGGTGACAGGCTATGTCTACAACATGAGCACTAGTGGCTAGATAAGGATTGCCATTGCCCAGGTAAAGACTCCAGAGAGCATGTCCTGGTGCCAGGTGAGTCAGCCTAGCAGCCAGTGTAGCCTGTCCAGTGATAGCCTGGTCAGTGCCTTTCTTCCTAAATTTGATTTATACCGAATTGGCTTGTGCAGTCCATATATTTTCAACATGAGCTAGAGTTTTTGAATCATTTATCTTGGCAGCTCTTCTTAAAGCTGGAGAAAGGTGGAAATTCATCTGGGAACTGAGAAAGGAGCCTGGAAGAAAAAAGTGTCTGGTGGCTGCCGTGATGGGTGGCGGGCCTGGAGATGGTGCTGGTGGCTCAGAGATCAAACAGCTGAGAAATGGTTTCCTAGGAAGAACTCAGGGAATTCTAAGTACGTAATGAGTAGTGACTTTCTTTTGATTTATGGTGAGACTTGGCAATCAATCTATAGTGCTTTGAAGAGGAAAGAAACAAAATCTTTACCAGGCACAAGGTCTCAGTGGTTTGGACCAGCAGGCCTTTGTTGGGGGGGATGGGCAGAACCCCAGACAGGGGCAAGCAGGCCAGGGGGCTGCTTCTCTCCTCTGACATGATAATCCAGGCTTCTTCTCCAAGCTGTGACATTGTCTCACCAGCTCCCATTGAGGTTCTTGGCCCTGACATTGGTAGAACTGTAGTTGAAGGTCACGTTACAGGTAATGCAAGCCCTGGTAGCTTGGGACTACCGCCTTCCTGATAGAGCTGGACCTTTCTGTTACGCTTGAGCTTGTATTATGTTCCTCAGGCTGCTATAGCAAAATATTGTAAATCCTTAACTCACAAACAAGTTCCATTCCAGAAGAAGGAAAGTCGGATTCATTCGTAATCCTTAAGTGAGTCATATACACTGTACCTGTGACTCTTATGCAATACACTTGTGAAAGTTTGCAGTTCAGCTACCCATCAGTTGGATACTATACCACAGACCAGGGGAACAAAACACAGAGCTGTATTTCTGGAGGTTCTAGAAGCAGGGAATCCCGGATGGAGCTGCAGGTAGAGTTAGTTTCACTCCCTGAGCCTCTCCTCTGCTTGCCGATACCCCCTTTCCCCATCACCTGATCGCTGTTGTCTCTGTGTTCTGCTTTTGAAGCACACCTGGATTAGGGCTCATCCTAAATGCCTCAGTGTAGCTTACTTTTCTACAGCTCAAATCTTTAAATACCATAGGTACTGGGGGTTGAGGCTTCCTTGTGTGAATTTGGAAGAACATAGCTCCACCCATCACAGTGTTTCTGGTCTCTTGAGAAACCTTGTCTAGCCCCCGTGTGCTGGCCCATACTCTCAGACTCTGGCACTGCCTCCATCTGTAGAGTGGACTGGCCTCAAGGGCTACCTGTGTAGCTGACACAGAGGGGAAGACAGACAGGCAAGGGAATTACACATTGTGATCAACTGTTGCCTGGGCAAATGAGGCTTCCCTTGAGCTGATGCTGAGAGGGGGCAAGGGTCTAGCTCAGCACTCATGGCATGCTGGGGGCCACAGTGAGGGAGCATACTGAGTGGGACCCTGCAGGTGGGAGACAAGTGAGTGGCCGGGCAGGTGCAGTGCAGTGCCTCTGTAGTCGTGGCTTTGGGTGGTAAGGGGCAGTATAGCAAGGAGGACAGTGTACCTGGAGGAAACTGTACCCTGGCCAGGCTAACCAGTGTGCATGTGGGAGGAAGGTGTGGTGGGGGCAAGTCTGCAGGTAGAGCTGAGAGGAAGAAGGAGTGGTTGTTTGAGCTGAGGGCAAAGGAAAAGCCGTGGTGAGATCTGACTGCTAGTCATGTTGGACTAAGCTGTATAGACAGAGGCAGCCCCTGCCTGGAGAACACAGCCAGTCACCTGCCAGGGAGGCTGGCCCAGGCAGCTGCAATGTGCTGAGTATTCAGTATGCTGACCTTTTTGTCTCCTGCTTCCTGGTCACTGAATTTTCTACTAAAATCACAAAGGCTGTGCCTTGGGTTGCTGGACTTTTAGGAGTCTCAAGGATTTGAAGAGGGAAAAGATCGCTAAGGAAGGCCTTGCTGCATGCAGACACTGTTCTGCACCCCAGGAATGCAGCCGTGATGGCAAGACTCTGCCTCTAGGGACATAGTTCTCCTGGTAGGAGCAGTGGGCGGCTCCAGAGGGCATTGCCCAAGGCCCTACTATGTGCCAGCCTTTGTCCTGAGTCCTTTGCTTGTCTGTAATTGAGTACAGGATCTGATTCATTTAATCCTAAAAACACCCCTCTGAGTCCAGGGATCATCATTAAGATGATTTTATAAGCGAAGAAGGTGAGAGACAAAGAGGCAAGCAACTGTAACTTGCTAAATAACTTGGTTAAGAGCTGGCGAATGGGAATGGTGGCACGTACCTCCAATCGCAGCGCTTGAAGGCTGACCTAGGAGGATCACTCCAAGTTCTATGCCACCGTAGAATACATAGCAAGACCCTGTCTCAACCAGCCAAAACATAATGGCACACATCTATGAGACCAACAGCTTGGGAGGCAAAGGCAGCAGGACCTTATGCTCAAGACAAACCTGGGTAACTTAGTGAGACCCTGACTAAAAATAAAGTAAAAGGGGGCTGAGAACGCAGCTCAGTGGAAGAACACTTGCCTGGCATTTTTCAAGAATCCCGGTTTGTGTGTGTGTATATATGGGAGGGGTGATTACTTCTTAGTAACTTTGTTATTTTGTTAGTAACATCTACTGTGACACTGGCTTGGTAGGGGTGAGTGGAGGGTTTGAAACCTGAGCATTGGCCCCATAAATTGTATCCCACTTTGCCTGATAGAGGAGGGCCTTCTTTTGACATGCAGGTTCTCAGAAAGGCACAGTTATCTTGAGGGAGTTCTTGCTTTAAACACACCTGTAAAAGGTGAACACCTAATATATTATAAATTACTGTGACACATACCATAACCAGAATCAGAATCTGCCGGGCGTGGTGGCTCATGCCTGTAATCCCAGCACTTGGGAGGCTGAGGCAGGAGGATCGGTGTGAATTTGAGACCAGCCTGGGCTATAAAAGTGAGCTCAAGGCCAGCCTGAACTACATAATGAGGCCCTGTCTCAAAAAGACAAAAAAAAAAAAAAAGAGAATCTGGCTCACTCTCAGAAAGGAGGAAGGCTCTGTCTTATGAAGTAGGAAAAGACTGCCTGACAAGAGGAGGCCCACCTGTCTTCTACACTGTTGGTTGAGGTCACACATGGCCAAGAAGTTAGGGAGGCAACCTTGTTCTCCCTGCAGCCTGCAGGACAACAGATCTAAAGCAAAGGCATGGACTGAGAAGTGGGGGTAGGGATGGAGTAGTTGGTGGTCAGCAGGCAGAGGTCACCAGTAGGGATGCCCAAAGTTCCAGCAGGTGCCCAGTGATAGGCAGCACAGACAGAAAATGCACTGTGCTGCAGTGCCTAGGATGGGCTACCACACACGGAATGCTTGGTGATTGTTCCAGAGTGAAGAGGAAGAACAGGGCTGGGGAATGAGTCCCTGCAGTGCCACACACAGCTCTTGGGGCACTTGGCCTGGCCAGGCAGCATCAGAGCAAGGTGGCAGCCTCCTGGGCCTGTGCCCCACTCCAGCACCAGGCTTCCTGGGGATGTGGTCACTGTCAGCCTTGGTGGTTATTGAGGAATCACTCCCTGCAGCTGGGCTTGCAGATAAAGTACACGAGTCGGTGTTGCAATGAGGCAAATGTGGCAGTCATTCCCAGGTGGTACTGGGGCAGACACAGGCTGACCTCAGCAGAAGGATGTGAGATACAGGGGTGTGTTTCTGAAGTTGCTATCACAGAGGGTGCTAGAGCCAGGGCTGATCTGACTGGACTTGATGGCTGCAGCAGAAACCTGCTTCACATCCCTTCAAAGCAGATGTGTCGGGCATCATTTCCACACAGCACAGGTGGAGCCAAAACCATCTAGGAATTGTATTTTGCTAAACTGCCCATTTCAGAGTGCTGATATGACCATTTGGAGTTTCCCTCAATTATAGCAGAAGCCTCTGGATGCTCTGCCTGCTCCTGCCCGAGCAAGCTGAGTGTCCACCACCCACCACTGTCCTAGGCAGTCAGATTTCTGTGAGCCTCTCAGGACAGCCCATGGCCTTTCCACCCCCCTGTGCTGGCTTGGTGGGTCACAGGCAGGTACTGAGTAATGACAGGTGCCATGTCCTCTTCTGGGGGCTGGGGAGACAAAACAAAGGAAGATCTGTTTGCAAAGCTCTAGAGAGGAGGCAAACTGAATAAATGAAGCACATAGCATATTCAGTGGTGACAAATAGAGTGGGGAAAAAAGATGGGAACAGAATAACAAGGGAAGTATTGGGAGTTATTTCTAGCTAGAATCAAGTGGCTTTGTTAGACTTTCATTGCTGTTACAAATACTCAAAATAAAGAGGAAACTTATATTTTGGCTCACAGTTTTCAAGGTTCTAGTCCATAATCCATCAGTCCTGCTGCCTAGGGCCCGCGATGCAACAACACATCATAGCGGGAGCATGTGGCCAAGTAAACCCATTCTGCTGTGGCTGGGAAGCAAAAGGCAGAAGGACGCTGAGGTCCCATAGTTACCTTTGAGAGCGCAACCCCAGTGACTGGAAGGCCCCTTATGGGCCTGACCTCCTGAAAGTTCCACCACCTTCCAATAGCACCACCCTGGGGACTGAACTTTTATACCACAGACTTAGGGGGACATTCAGATCCAGAATATGGCAGTGATGTCAAAGGTCTCCTATAGAGGTAGGTGGAACCAAAGGGAGTGAAGAGCCCTGAGCTGACAAAAGAGGGTCAGCGAGAAACTTCTAGTTGTAACGAGGCAGAAGGACAGGGCAGAGGGGGAGGATGAGATCCAGGAGGCAGGGGGCTTAAACCTTCAGGAGTCCCACAAAGAGGGTCTCATGGAGGAGCCTCTGGAGCTGAGCAGTGCACACCGGGCACAAAGGGTAACACAGGAAGGGTAACACTGGTGAGGGCTCTCGGCAAAGGTGAGCATCTCTGAAAGTGGAGCCAGCAGCACTGACTGTGAGCCAGGAGGGTCATGTGAGAAAAGAAGCTAAAAAGCACCTGGGAATCTGAGGTGCGGTTAAGTGAGGTAAGGAAGCCTGGAAGAAAGGTGTCCGAGCCACCTGTGCTGGGGGAAAGGTTCATTACTAATCTTGGTCTTCCATCCTGTGGCATGTCTCACTGGATGTCACTTACAAATGTGATAAATGGCCTGTTGCTCTGTTTGAGGAAGAGCCAATATAAAATCATTATTTAGGAGCACTCCTTGGATCCATGTCTTGTAAAGTTTGGCATTTGCTCCAGGGAGTTTATGAAAGGTATTATTCAAGGCCCAAGGTGGCAGCATCTTGGAGGCTGTGATATGATTTAATTACAGACAGGCTGACAATCCTTCATGAGATGGGGACAGCTTGGCCAGCATAGTGCTAGGCTGGGTGACCTCCAGACACTTGAACTATCAGTGGTAGTCATTGTTGGGCTGTTTTTTTTTTTTTTTCCCCCCAGGATCTCCTTTCCTGAGAGCCTCTAAGAAGTTAAAACTCCCAGGGCATTGCTGGGCAATGCAAGCTGCTAGGGAGGCTCAGGGAGCCCCCATAGGAGGCTCAGGTCCCCTGTCTGTGTGTCCAGTGTGGGGAGGCCTCTGTACCCACCCACTTAGAGCCAGGAGCTCCAGGGAGGGGGGACTGGAAGGTGCAAGCCTCTGCTTCTGTGCATGGTCTCAGGTCTCTGGGTGCACATGAGATGTGCTCCACAGTCATGCCAGCCCGGGCCACATCACACACCCCTCCCAGTAGTAGCTTATGGGGGCAAAGGGGCTGTGCGGCCTCAGGCAACCCCTGGGGCCTGGACTCCAGTCCAGGAACAGCCACTTCTGTCCAGCCAGGGAGGACACCCATGCCACAAGCCTGTCTGTTCTCTTGGCCCTTGAGTGATGCCTTTCATAAACTCCCTAGAGCAAATGCCAAATTTTATAAGACAAGGATCCAAGGAATGCTCTTAAATAATGATTTTATATTGGCTCTTCCTCAAACAGAGCAATGGGCCATTTATCACATTTCTAAGTAATGTCCAGTAGGATGTGCTACAGAATAGAAGACCCTGTTTAGAAATGTACCTTTCTCCCAGGCACAGGTGGCTCAGACACCTTTCTCCCAGTCTTCTTTGCCTCGCATAACAGGTTGTTTTCTTACTTGGAAGTATTCTGGTTGTTTCTGATATTTCAGTAGAAGTGTTGGGAGTGGCCATGCTTCAGGTTCACACTGCTATGTGTTCTTTTGAGGTGCCATGGTTCTGCTCTAAGGAGGACCATGAGAAAGAGTCTCCTTCAAGACATTTGTGCCTGCACCATTGGTAGAACCCTGTTGTCCCCACCTCCCATCACCCAGGGGTCAGTCCAGTCCTGCCTGGAGTGACATACAGGGCAAAGGACCCTGGAAACCATTTGTTCTGCCTGTTCTCTTGATGCCCAAGAGCCTCCACTTTCCAGCAACCACTGAGTCAGGTAGCTCTGGCTCAGGAGAAGAAGTACCTCATTGCATTGGGAGGTGCTGGGCAGGATTAAGGTAGGTAAAATTTCTCCTACTGAAGAGAGCACAGTGCGGACCCTAGTACAACAGCACTCTGGGACACAGAGAGCAGATGGGTGCCTTCACTCAGTGCCTGCCCTATGGGCCTATCCCTCCCTGGTTCCTGGGCACACTCCTAGTCTCAATGTTGGTAACATTCTTGGGGCTTGTCTGCAGACAGTGCCAGCCAGCAGGATTTGGAGAGTTATTTCCACCTGTCCAGAAGAATCACCCATTGCTTTAATTCACTGTCTCATATTTCAGAGTGGAGACACCTCATGCATTATTCTTCCTGCATTCTTTTTTCCTTCCCCTTTCTTCGGCTCTGTGTGATTTGGCTATTGTTGGGTGCAGCCCAGACATCAGACCCCAAGTGTGATCAACAGCTTAGAATCTCACCTTCTCCAACAATGAGATTACGTGATGGGAAGTGGAGGAATCAATGAGAGAACAAACCCCAGACTGCACGTCCCATGCACCTTTAGAAATCACTGTCTGAAATATTTGTAATGTCACTACCTGAGTGAAGATCCTCCCCGCACATTCCTGCTAGCTTACCTATAGCAGGCAGTTTGGTTGGATTTATTCCTACAGTCACTATGCACTTAGCTGTTGAGAAAGATATTTGTCATTTTGCTATAAAACATCAAACACATTGTGACCTAAATGATTATGACAGCAGAAGGTTCAACCACAATCTAAAATTTTAGCGTTATTTATGATGCTTAGAGGTCCAGTGCCTGCTGTGTCTCCTTAATCCAGTCTAAATCCAGAGTGCTGTCTCCCGGGCCTGCCTGCATGTCTCCTAGGGCTGTTAATAACGGCTCTTCCAGGCGCCCTGTTTGCCCACGGAAAATCCATCTGAGACTTTTGCATCTCATGTGGCTGTTAAAAATTGACGTTTCTTTATTGATGTAACTGGTTGCTGCCAAATACTTGGGGACAAATAAAAGTGGCTGGACTCTAGACAAGCAGAGAGCCATTTGTTCACAGAATTGCCGGCCAATTGATGTTGGCAGTTAAACAAGCTATCATTTAAAAGAATCTTGAAAGGAAGAACTCCACTCTTGTGACACAGTAATATCCTGAGTCCTGTGCTGGGATCAACTGATCGCGCCTGTCCAAGGGTCAGAGCCCAGCAGCCAGCATGTGCGTTCCTTCCCCAGGCTCCAAGCCCTGTGCTTTTGGGGACCCTGCTAGAGCCAGCTGCCACTGCTCTCCTGTAGGGCCTTCTCATCCTGCTGCCACAGTGCCATGCAGGTGGCGCACAGTAGGTGTGCAGTAGTGTTGCCCATGAACATGCTACAGGGACTCCAGAGCACATGCAGAGTGGGGTGTGATTGCTATTTCAGTCAGATCATTTCCACGCTCCCCACCCTCACCCCACCCCACCCTGGAAGTCTAGGCTATTGCTGTGGAGTGATTGCTGTGGACAAGCAATAAGGGTGGGAAGATGGAGGTGGCGGTAGCATTGGTTTTCTCATAAAAGTGTAATTGGTAGTGTGAGAACGCCTGACAGCACCTCACTCATCTTCTCTGACAAGCCACCCCCCCCCCATGTCCTCCTCAGGAGAATAGGGGAGCCTCTCGGGTGAAGCCTGCCCAGTGGACACTGGTCATGGCCCACAGCTATGTCACAGTGGGGCTGGTGCCTGGGCCAGGCAGGCACACCCTGAGGAAGGCTCATGCTGGCCTCCCGATGAGGTGCTTAGGCCTGTGGGAAGGCAGCCTGTGGAGCCCCCAACCCTCTCCATTTCTCTCACCCCTCTTCCTAGTCGTCTCCTCCCTCCCTCTTTCCCTGCCCCTTCTCTTCCCTGCCCTTCCTGCTCTTTTCCCTTCTCCACTCCTTTCTCCCTCCTCTCTTTTCCATACTCTTCTCTTATCTCCCCTCCTCTTCCTGCCCAAACTCATCACCCTAAACCCAAGAGGGATCAGGGTGCTGCTGTGTTTTAGTTTGTCCCTGCCAGGACTCATGTTGAGGCTTAGTTCCCAGTGTGATGGTGTTGACAGGTTTTGGGACATGTAATAGGAATTGACACTTTTCTCCAGAGAGTGAGTAGCTACTGCTAGAGGGGTTATTAGAGAATGTGACTGGCACCTCCCTTTACCCTTTGGCCTCATCCCTCACCACTCTCAAATGCGCGCCCACTTTGTGATGCTACCACCAGGCACCAACACAGCCTGAGGCCCTATGGGGCAGCTTCCATGCTTTTAGACTTCTAAAAACCTAGATAAATAAACCTCTTCTCTATAAATTGTGCAGCCTCAGGCATTTTGTTGTAGTAACAAAAAGGACCAAGACTGCAAAAAGTCAGAGAGAGCCCTGGGCTGGTTAAAGCTCTAGCCCTTCCTGGTTTCCCCTAGCCCTCACCTGCCTTTCATTCTGTTTATTGCTTCCCAGAGGTGGCCTTCCCCTCCAGGTCTGCACCAGCTTTCTTCAGTGTTTGCAGGGGGAGCATTCAGTGCTGGGCCCCAGGCAGGAGAGGACCCATCAAGAGCCTGGTAGCAAGGACAGCAGTCTAACCAGCATGAGTGTCCTGGGGACTGGTTTCCATGAACTGGCAGAGGGACCCCACAGGAGTGTGATTGGAGATGTGCTGGATATAGGTAGGTGCTCAGCCAAACTGTCTGCCTGTAGCCCCTGAAGATTCTTGCCCCTAAGATGCTGCAGTGAGTGAAAACTGAGGGTTCTCCTGTGTAACAGCTCCTGTGTGACCACAGCCACAAGAGACCCATTCTCACTTCACAGGTAACAAAACTGGGGCCAGAGAAGCACCAGGAAAGCCCTGCCCAAGACTGAGGAAAGAAGTCAGTTCTGGGGAAGAAAGGGGTATCCGCTAGGCAGACCCAGGCCTCAGCTGTACTCTGTACTGGGTTGTGGCCAGGTTAAGGGTTTGGTGTCCCCTAACCCTCAGACCACCTGTCCATTCTGAGGGACCCAAGCGGGAGAAGTGACAAGTAGGGCAGCCTGCTGAGACGCTCACCCTGGGGCTCCTGCTTGGCCTCCACATTCTGTTTTCCGTTATGCTAATTACATTTATTATTCATAAACTGCTAAAACCAGCTTCTGGGGCCACAAGTTTCCAAGCCTGCAGGCTGTCACAGCTGAGGCTCCTCCATGTCAGGCTCACCCAGAGTCCCCCATGGTTTTTGAGTTGGGATCAGATGCTGGCACAGCCAAGGGGCCTGGGAGTTGGGAAAAGAAAACAAAGGATCTCCCCATGTGGTGGCTTGCCAGCAGCCTTGGGTGGCTGCTGCTTTTCTCCTCTGCCTGGAAACGTTGGCTGGATGAGGGAGGGGCACCCAGCCGTCTCCTGGGGCCTCATCCTATTCCAGAGTGAGCCTTTGATCTTCCTGAGTCCTTGGACCCCATCCCTTCGGAAGTGGATGTCTTCCTCGCTTCCTTCTATCCAGGCTGTCCTCAGATGTTTGCAACTGTCCGGTGGTTGTTAGCCCCCAAGGTCTCTGTCCCTCACTCTCAAAGCAGGGAGGGCCCAAGCCAACTGGGACTGGGCCTCGCGCCTGCCTTGCTGGGTTTCCGGCTGCTCCACTTGGCCTCTCTCTGACCCTATTCCCCAGGCCCAGTGACCAATTCATGGTCCGCCTTTCTGGCCGTTTGTGGACATTCCTCAGTGCCTGTTTTGGCTCCCAGTTGAATGGATTTTTACTCCTGCACCTATGATCCAGTTCCCATTTCTGTGAAGTCTCTATGTATGGAGAAATCTCTGCTTTTCCCACCCTGAATCTAAGGGAAGGCCTAATGCACCATTATCCCATTTCTGGTGCAGATGGCGACCACAGCCCCAGGCCTTGGGATCTGCCCTGACACCACCCACTCAGGTCCCAGCCTCTGGCTTCCTCTGGTGATAGGCTTCTTCCTTCCCAGGGAAAGAAAGAAAAGAAAACAGAGGTGCTGTACGAATTGCCAGAAACAGTCGGCAACATTGCCTGAAGCCAAGCTTCCTCCTCTGGCATCCTTGCCATCTCCCTGAGCACTAGAAAATGGGCTGAATGACCCAGGCCTGTGAGCAGTGGGCAGAGGTCATGGTGAGGTCATGCAGTGATCACCCTGAGATCCAGTGCATTGTTGCTGTCCACAAGAACATTGGCCAAGCGTGGGCTCGCACAAGGGTAAAGTCAGATGAAAGTAGCTTGACTCAGATGTGTCACCCCTTGAAGTTCTCCAGCAGAGCTGAGCAGAGGGCTGGAGGAGCAGGCAGCAGTGGAACTTGCTAAGAGGCCAGGAATGTTCTAGAACAGGAATGGTCTAAGGGGTATGTTTGCAAAAGATCCTCAGTCTGGACACTCAAGAGGTATGAGCTTTGCTGGATGTACGTTACATTTCAATTAAAAAAAAAAAAAAAAAGGTCTGTCAGAGTAAGACAGATATGGCACCATGGCACAGACAGTCTAGGCAGGAAGACCATCTGTATCCTGAGTAGTCCTCGTAACTTCTAAACTCACAGTCATCTCAGAAGCTAGGGCTGACATGGTGCTGTGACCATTTGTGTGCATTCTGAATTATCCTGTTGGCTGATGACTGAAAAAAAAAAAGTCAAGTGCAATTTAGAAAGTATCGCCTGGGTTGTCTATTAGACCATGGCCTGAATATTGAGTCTATTAGAAGCAATTATAAAAGGGACAGAGCTTCTTAATGTTTCTCATTTGACAAGCAGGTTTTTAAATATGGGGCATTAGTTAATAAAAAGTCCCCAGAAGCCTATTGTAATATATTACCCAATTCCTAACCATTCATAGTCACTGGAATAGGTAAAAGGGGGATGTAAAATTAATATATAGTTATTATTAAAATTGCCTTATAAATTAGTTAAGGCCCCTGGAGGTACAAAGTAGGCATCATTATTCTGAGAGCATCTCAAGGGCTTTGCTGTGCCCTGTGTGCTTGTGGAATGGAAAAGCCCCCTTCAAGAGCGGGAAGAGCTTGGGTTTAGGTTTAAGAATGAAACACCTGCTCACACTGCAAGAAGCAGAGCCAGGAGCTGGGCTAGGGACATTTCATAAAGAACCTCATCCTCGATTATTGAGGTTTTCCCAGAGGCTGACATTCTGAGGCATCACAGAGCACATTCTATGACTGGGGTGAAGAAGGCCAGAGAAGACACCCCTGTCTACACAGCTTGGAAGTGGGCAGGGTGACACGTAAGCATTTGGATAGCCTCTGGGTCCTGGGGTTTATCAGCTTGTCCCAGGCTTGGCAGGGCAGAAACGCTTGTCTTAAAAAGCTTTTACCTGGGAAAGGAAGGCAAGAAGGGGCCTGTCGCTATAGACCACTACACTTGCAGGCTGCTATAGCTGAGACATCTGGAGGTGCTCTATAAGACTTATGTGTGTGACTTAGGCTGTGTCACAGCCGCCATCTCCAGGCTCTACATACTGGGAGTCCTGGAGCCCCAGTATTCCTACCTTTGCCATCTAGTCATGCATTTAATTGGAGGATTTAGAAGCTGTGACTAGAAATCTCTTCAAATCTGAGCTGTTTGCTGAATCTGTTTCCTGTCCCAGATGATTTGGCAAATGTGATATTTTATACATCGAGGGTGATTTGTCCATTCCTGCCACATCCACTGGCAGTGGAAGGCCCATTCCCTCAGAATGGCACAGTCCTCCTGGACAGCAGCTCTGCCTGCTGCTCCCAGAGGTGGTAGATCATGTGGGGTTTCCCTAGTGACAGCTGCAGAGGCACTTGTGTTATTTAATGGAGCTTTGCCGAGCCATAGTTGTGCCTGTCTTGTCCAGCTCCCTGCTCTGTAGGGGACCCTGAGCTGGCACTCTTGCCCGGGGGTGGGCTCCTGTGGCTTACAGCAGTGGGCCCAGGGTACAGCAAGAGGAAGCAGGTTCCAACCAGTCTTCCTCTCCTGCTTATACTGCACTAGGGATAGCTGCTTTGCAGACAGAGGTTTTTCAAAGAATCTAATTTCTAGAGAAGAAAGGTAAGTGGGCTTTGAAAGCAGCACTGAGCAGACATGCTTGTGGCTTGGATTCTCCAAACCACACATCAAAGAGCCTTGCCTAATTTGTTTCTGCACCTACTGGTACAATAGAGATGCAGAAGCTCTAGGTGCGGGAAGGGATGGGCCTCCTCTCTTTTGAGACTGTGCACTTGCCCGGGGCCTCTGCTTTGAAGCAATTCCCATGATTCCTAGGCTGGTGAGAGCTACTTGGGGTTTAATCTTCCAGTTGTGATTAAGAAGACCAGGAACCAGAAGAGCAATGCCACCCCTAGCCTGCGCACCTGTCCTTATGCAGCAGTGCTACAGATGGTGTGAAGAGAGGCTGGGAGGAGCAGTTCTGAGGATGCTGTGCCTCCTGGGAAGGATCTGGGCCTGGGTGGCAAAGCAGAGGTGCTGAGTGGGAGATGACTGAGGAAACGTTGATTACATGAATTCTAAGTGTCTTGACAGGACCAAATCAGAAGGGGAAGCTTGCTATGTTTTATATTTTCTCTCAGGGCAATCCCTGCTGGCCTCCGTGAGGAGACAAAGCATTCAGAGTTGGTGTGATCTGACTCTACCTTGGGATTTCCTGATCTGGAGTCAGAAACTGAGCCTATGTTGCTTTTTTTTTTTTTAAGTTTACCCACACAGTGAGGTAGAAAATACATCTAGTTGTTGTGGTCCCTCTGGCCAGGCTAAAAGGAGCCTTTTCAAGGTGCTCCTGGTGGGAGGCACACAGTGTGCACTTGTGACCCCTTGTGGCAGCTTCATGGAGTCATCCTGGGCCTCAGCTGTACTCAAGGAGCCTGAGCTGTGTGCCAGGCCCGGCATCCACTCTGGTGAGGCAAAGCTGGATGCAGGGCAGCTGGTAGCTTTCATTTCTTTAAAAACATTTTTTTCAAAATGAAAATAACTTTACCTTGGTGAAAAAAAGGTAACACCTCCAGCAGTAGGGCATTCACTTTTTTCAGAACATTATAAATAAGATATGAAAAAAAAAAA
The DNA here is from genome assembly GCA_004027025.1 of Myocastor coypus. Lineage (NCBI taxonomy): Eukaryota > Metazoa > Chordata > Mammalia > Rodentia > Myocastoridae > Myocastor > Myocastor coypus. Next base: position 68,942 of record PVJA010000220.1, on the reverse strand, counting down.
AATCTCATGATACAAAGACTCACTCTTCGCTGTGGCTTTAGCCAATAGGCTTCAGAACTCCCCCAGTGTGCACAGAGATAGACTTTGAAGTGCTGAGTCACACTGGGTGGAGTTTGCTCCACCTGCAGGCAGTAGGAACCTCTTATACTGAGAACTGGGGCACACTGCAGGGCCCTTTCTTGATCCCCTTACCTGTCCTTCGCCCAGGCAGTCAGGGCACTCTCGATTTTCCAGTGTGACTGACACAATTAGCCTTATCTAGGCAACTCTTGAGGAATGTCTAATTGATCATCTCTTTAGGATAAATTTCTTTTCTTTTCTTTTTTTTTTTTTTTTTTTGTCTTTTTAAGACAAGGTCTCACTATGCAGTTGAGGCTGGCCTTTAGCTCACTTTTGTAGCCCAGGCTGGTCTTGAACTTGCACCTATCCTCTTGTCTCAGCCTCCCGAGTGCTGGGATTACAGGCGTGCACCACCACACCTGGCTCTCTTTAGGATAAATCTCTGCAAATGGAGTTGTTGGAGAAAATCTTAAAGCACAACACCAAACCCTTTCCCAGAAAAGCTCCCCACTTGCAGCTATGGCTGCTGTGAATGTCCGGTGAGGAGGTACTCTCTGCTTTCTGGGGATTTTCCAGTGTGGACCTACTGAGGGGTACATTTCATCCTCTCTGCTTTGTAGGATGCAGGCCAGGAACACTTTGAGGCCTTTACCCAAGGCCCACCACAGACAGATGGGTCCTGAAGGAGGCGGGTAACCTCTGCCCGGAAGCTGTATTTCCAGCCACTGCTCTAGACGCCCATGGCTGCCTGTGTGTCCTCTAGGGCCTCTGGTTAATGGTGTTATTTCTCTGATGGCCCATCTTTACCAGCCTGGTCAAGGCAAAGTATTGCCACATCTGTACTGGTGCTTCTTTGATAACTCGTGATGTTATCATTCTTTCATTGCCTTTTTGTAGGCATTTGTCTTTGTAGCTTGTCCATTCTTTGCCTCACTGACAATGGGGACACGGGGCTAGGGATTTAGGTCAGTGGTAGAATGCTTGTCTAGCAAGCTGGAAGTCCTGGATTCAGTCCTCAGCCAAAACATTGAAAAGGCAAAAGTGAAAAGCCCTATGGGAACATTTGTGTTTGATTTACTAAATCTATAAGAGTACTTTTGTGGTTGAGATTTTGATGTTATTGTTCTAGATGTTGAAAATATTTTAGTGTTCTACATAGAAATTTTAAGTAAATGCTAAGTAGTCAAGTTGGTCCTTTCCTGTGTAGTTGTTTTTGCATTATTGCCACGTGTGTCACCTTAACATAATTCACCTCTTTGTTTTCCTGTTTTTACAATTTTATACAAAAATTTTTCTGTGCACTTATGAAATACTTTTAAAAAAAAGGCATGGTGTGTAAAATATATTATCCATGCATCCACATTTAAAAGAAGATACTTAACTTCATCTAAAAATCTACTTAAGGGATGGCCAGATAGCTCAGCTGCTTAGGCAGTGCACAGCAGCCAGAGTTCAATCCCCAGTGGGATGCGCTAAGACAGTAATTGAGACAGGGCATGGAGGTGCATGCCTATAATCCCAATTCTTGGGAGGCTAAAGGCAGGTGAATCACTATGAGTCTGATCTATGTAGTGACACCCTGTAAACCCTGTAATAAAAATATAAATAAATGCAAATATAACATATAAGCCCAAGTGTATAGCAATGGGCCAGATAAAGAAAGTCCAGCTATATTCCCAGGCTCTGCATGGTAAAAGCACATGAAATAATAATTCAGGTTGCCAGGCATGGTGGCGCAACACCTGTAATCCCAGGTCTTGGGAGCTTGAAGCAGAAGGATTCCCATGAGTTTGAGGCCAGCCTGGGCTGCAGAGTGAATTCAAGACCACTCTGAACTCCAGAGCAAGACTCTGTCTCTCAAAAATAAAATAAAATAGGGGCTGGCCAGATAGCTCAGTGGATTAAAGTTTCTGCTTAGGCAGACTCAGGGACCAGAGTTCGATCCCTGGCGTGCCATGCCAGCCCCATCCCTGGGGGTGCACTGAGAGGGTGATTGAGACTGGATGTACAGGCATGTGCCTATAATCCCAGCTCTTGGGAGGCTGAAAACAGGAGAATCACTGTAAGTCCGATCTATGTAGTGAGACCCTGTACTAAATACAAAATAAAATCAAATTCAGGTAAATTTCCACATCCATTCTTCCTATGACCTAAGCAAGGAACCATCTTTTCTGTCAACACCTCCTACTCACCTGTCTCTCTCCCTCTCTCTCTCTCTCTCTCTCTCTCTCTATATATATATATATATATATATATATATATATATATATATATATATATTTGGAGGGATGGTTTGATATTTGACTCCTTCTTAGAGGTGGCCCACCATATTTTATCTACATCCATAGGACCTAGCCAAATAAAGGTGACTTTCTGTGGGCTACTTTAGGTCCTTGCCAATATCAAAGTTTGTGTGATTCTTAACCTGAGTTCTTGCACTGGTACAAGATGAGAGAGGAGTGAGATGTTTTTGCTTTTGAGCAAATGGCTTTCGGAAGATATTCTAACCTCTTGGATACACCTTTTGAGACATTTGCATTGGGACCATTCAACAAAGGAAAAATTTGTTTTTTGTTTTGTTTTTCCTGTCAGTAACCCTGTCAGGAGATAGCTCTATTGCACTTTTAAGCTTCTCATAGGTTTCCAGCAAAACTTGAGTAGTATTATGGGGGGCGACAGGGGGGCAGATAATGTGTAAACTTGGAATCTGACTGCCCCAAAGAAAAATTACCTTTAAAAAATTAGTCGTTTATTCATTGTCTATGGAATAATGTCTTTACCCTACTGATTTAAAATTCATTATATTCTAAATTTCTACACATAGTAGAATAGGACAGCTTCTGCTGCAATAACAATAAAGCCCAAACTCAACCACTTAGCACATGAGGTCTATTTCATGCTCACTTTGCAGTCTGGGGCTGGCATGTGGCTCTAGCGTTACTCATGGTGGCTTCTTGCCCACCTCTGCCCCCTGGAGAAGGAAGAGAGAGGGCATAGAGAACTCACAGCCTTTCCTAAAAGTCACATGTGAAAGAAACCAGTACATAGTCACTTCCCCTCCTTTCCCTATTGGCAGAAAATAGTCCCTCAGTTCCAGCCTAACCTCAGGGGCTCAAAAATGTGTCCAAAAGAAGGAAATGGAGTGGGAAGTTTACAGGACTGACCCTGGGCAGATGAAGTTGGCCATTATGTGTGTGAATGTTGTGCTTTGTGTTTTGTGACAAGGTCACACTGTGTAGTTCACGATGGCCTTCAACTCCTGTCTCAGCCTCCTGCGGGCTGGAAATGAATGTTGTCTTGATTGTTTTGTATGTCTAACCTGCTCTTTCTGGTGTCAATTACCCTTGCATCTGATGCTTACTGAGCACCTACTGTGTGCTCTTCTGGGCCCAGCCTTGGGTGTGGGTTGACTTGGGCCTGCCTCTAGAAGTTCATTTCAAGATGTGTAGGGAAAACAGACAGTGCTGTGGTCAGCTGCATGCAGGGTGAAAGCTCCATGGGTAGGAGTGGGGATAGTGCTCACCTATGAAACTGTGAAAGGCTTGAGGTGGTGAGGAAGGGGAGGCCACCTGAAGGAACCCAGGGAGGTTCCTGGCAAGGGTAAATCAGGCCTGGTGTGTGGCTGAAGGCTGGCTGGGAATATTGCAGATGAACAGGAGGTAAGGAGCCTTCCTCCCAGGTCCTGAGATCCTTGAGAAACTACTGAGACCCCTCTGTCCACCACCCTCAAATGGGCTGTGGGCCACAAGGGACCTGGCTAAAGGCCAGAAGTTAGAGGAAAAAAGGGAACAGTCAGAAAGGCATGCTAATCCTTCAGAGAGGTCCCAGTGGGGTGCTAGGGAAGTGCCTGGAAGAGAGAGAGCTCAGGGGATGCTGGGCAGGAGTTTGGGTGCCTGGGCTCCTCACAGTGTCTAGGCAGATGGGAAAACATGGCTCACGTGGGTATGGTTCCCTCTTCCGGTATTTTATGAGTTTTCTGAATTTGGGTGGGGGATATGGTGGCTTGTGCTGGGGGTCAGCCTGGCAAGACACTGTGGGGTGTATGCAGGCCAGGAGTGGAGAAGTCTAGGGACTTCCCTGCCTGTGGCAAGGCAGGAGGGTCCCAGATGCTGGCTGCCTGCTTGGCTCCTATGGGGTCAGGGGTCAGAAGGGCGCTTCCCCCATCTGCCAAGGTGAGGCGTAGACTCCTTTGAGCGTTTCTTCTACAAGGAAGAAATCCTGCTGTCTCCTGGCTTCAGTGAGCAGCATTAGTACTGTAAAGCAAGAATATTTAACTTTGCATCAATGAGCAAAAGAATAATTAAAATATAATTAAAAGCATGACTTTTTGTAATTATTGGCTGTGTATAATGTGTATTTAAAAACAAGACATCTGCGTGGGCTTCCTTTTGAATACATCCAGAAACCAAGGGAAGGGGGGTTTTAATTAAAAATGGATTATTTTAAAAACAGCTTAATCATCCTGTCATCAGAGGACTTAGACCTTATTAATTAACTATTGATAAGTAGACTTAAGTTTTAAAATGTTTAAATTCATGAGAATAGTCTCTGGCCATCTCCTTGTTAGGAATATTTTTTAGAACCCACTTTGTGGGTTTGGGATGTCGGCTGGTGACAGGCTCAAGGCACTTAGCTCTCAGTCACCTCTCCTGTCCTCTGTAGGCCCAGGTCATGGACCATGGTGGGGGCACCTGTAGATATCCTTATGCCCACAGCCCTGGAAGGGGATGTCTGTCAGGGTGCTCCATGTCCTCCCCATTCTGAACCCTGGGTTCAGCCCCCTCTGATGGGTTCTGCAGGAAACAGAGTCACCGAAGATGCTGCGAATCTGCTGGGAAGTCCCTGACCACACCCTAGCACAGCAGGCGGAACTCCCCTCTTCAGAGCTTGTGGTTCTGTAGGGGCAGCATGAGCACAGCCCTCATTTATCATCATGAGTGGATAAAGACTTGCCAAGTGATCATCACATTCATGTTGCTCCTTCGGCCAAGCGTGGCCAAGCTAATACTCCGAGATGTGAGCGGGGAATGAAGAGGTCCATCAGAGGAGGCAGTGCCCACGGGGTCCCTCCGAGGACCCTCCCAGGCCCGGCCCTACCGGAAGAGGCCTTGACCTTCTCCTGTATGGGCTTCCTGATCCCTGGATGCTTAGAAGAAGAAAAAGGCAATTTTTATAGTAACTGTGGCCTCACCCTCCTGGCTAGGTGGCTTCCATGAGGAGGGTAGGTATTTGGGCTGCTGGGACACAGTGTCTCCTGCCCCCCTCCCCCCAAGTCCAGGGCTGGCCTGGCTTCCTCCAGCAGTTTATACAAACGCAGATGTGATGGAGGGAGTGCCTGCTTCCCTTGTGCCCTTCCTGCAGGGGCAGCTGGGAGGGAAGCTGTGGTCCTGGGGCCAAGAAGATGGACCAGGGCAAGGAGATACAGTCGTGGCAGCTACTCGGGGACTTGCCCAGAGTCAGGGCTCGGCCCGGAGAGGGTGAGACTGTGCTCCAGAAATGCATTAACCTGAAACAGCCTTTCCCCAAGAGAGTTATTTCTGAAATGACATATTTGTGAAATATTTTTAAGATTATAAGGCTGAAAAAGGAATTCAAAATTTAGAAATAAAGTAGTTCTAGACTCTTTCAAAGTGAAACAAACATCCTAGAGGGACTCAAAAAGCAAAGTGCTTTCTGCCCTTAAAAGAATGATTTAGTGCTCCTGAACTGACTGTACCAGGCAGTAGCTGGGGCAGGTTCAGTATATCAGGAACATCAGTTTGGTGAAGGATCTCAGTTGTTTCTCATCACAGGGAGTCAATGGAGTGTGAGAGGCTCCAGAGACTGTCTCAGTGGAGGGGGAGACCCTGGCATGCATGATGCTTTATAGCTGTGGATGCGATGCAGCCGAGAAAGACAGGCAGTGGCCTGACCAGCGCCAACTAATAACCCGGCCTCATGAGGAGTTGTTAAATAAAGCAGGTGGAAACCAGGTGTGACAGCACACAGTCATCCCAGCTGAGGCAGAGGATCACTGCAAGTGTAAGGTCAGCCTGGGTTGTATAGTAAATTCAAAGCCATCCTGAACTACATAGTGAGACTCTGGAAGGAAAAGAGAGAGAGAGAGAAAGAGGGAGGGAGGGGGAGAGGTGAGATGGAGTGGGAAGGAGAGAAGACCGGAGAACAGGACTCTTGCCAGTATTCTGGGCTGCAGAGAATTACCCACACTCAGCCTGCTCTGGTTCCTGGAGCAGAGCACCCTCATAAAGACTTGACACCCACGGGGTCCTCGTGGCCTGGCGTCGCAGGTGGTGGAGCTGGGGAAAGGAGCAGGCTTGGACACAGAGAAGGACTTAGCTTCTGTTTGACTCATCCTCTTGGCTGTCAAACGGGAACTTGGGGAGATCCCCAGCCAAAGTCCTCCCATCCAGAGCTAAACCCAGGCTTTTTCTCTAAGAAACCCTAGAGTAGAATTCCCCAGCCTTGGCCATTCACGTGACACTTTCATGGTCTCGGCCAAATCTACCTTCCACATATGCTGTGATCTGCTTGCCACTTTTGTTTAAGTTGGCTCTTTTTTTTTGTCTTTTTGAGACAGGGTCTTGCTATGCAGTTCAGGCTGGCCTTGAGCTCACTTTCGTAGCCCAGGCTGGTCTCGAGCTCGCACCGATCCTCCTGCCTCAGCCTCCCGAGTGCTGGGATTACAGGGGTGCGCCACCACACCCGGCTTTTTTTTTTTTTTTTTGTCTTTTTGAAAGTTGGCTCTTTTTTTATTGAAATTTTTTTTAGAAGAAAGCTATCTTACCTTTGTCCTGAGTGAGTATGATTTGCCAGTATAAGTGGAAAGTAACATTGTAAAATAAATATTTCATGCATGAAGTAAACATGTTTGTCAGAGCATGCTTAACATGGGATTCCCATCATGCTTTTGGAAACCTTAGCTTCAAGGGAGGCTTCACCCCCAATCACTCCCCTAGGGAGCTCCCTGTGTCTGTGGCTTTTCTCTTGGTGAGGGCAGAAGGTAGGTCCAGATGTCTCTTGGTAATAAAATAACTTGTACATTGTTTTGAACTAGCATCATCTCCCAGTGTGTAAAGTGCCTTCCTGCATCCCAGCCATGTGCTCTGAACCTCTCTGAGTAATTCCATCAGCAGCCTGGTCCAGCTTGAAAAGAGGAGTTTGAGGTTTTGGGACAGAGAAAGGTGTTACTGCATGACTAGGGAGATGGAGTCAGATGTGAGCATCAGCTGACCCCAGAATCAGGCAGAGAATAGTCAGAAAATTCACTTGTGTTTACATTCCTCTTTCTGGACCTTCCAAAGCCAGGGCTCTGTCCTACAAAAAGTCCTCTGTTGCTAGGGTTTCAGTCCCCAAAGAAGTCCTTATTGACAGACCTAGAATTCCAGACCAGGGTTTTTTCCTCTTAGATGTTGTCATCCTCCCCAGCACCATCGTGGTACCCTGCCCTGGGGCTCCTGTTCCTCTTTCTGATAATAAGCAAAGAAGGCACTGGCAAAGGGTCTGAGCATGTCTGTACTTGGGGAAGGGTGGACTTGTCCTGGCTGGCAACCCTCATGAGGGCAGGAGATGGTCCCTGGACAAGAGCAGACTGAGTAGCTTCAAGCCACCTCATGTGTAAAGGATTTTGTTGTTTTTGTGTTTTGGGGGGACAGGGTCTCACTTTGTAGTGCAGGCTGGTCTTGAACTTATTATGGAGCCCAGGCCAGCCTTGAACTCACAATGATCTTCTTGCATCAGCCTCCCTGGAGCTGGAATTATAGTCTTGTGCCTGGCAGGATTCATCTTTTTAGCAGACAAGGGACATTAAGTAGAAATATAAATGGTGCTGTACCTTGTGATCGCATCACAACTAACTCAAGGGTGATTGATAAAGTGTAAAATAGAAAACTCACAAAGATGCTAGAATGGATATATAATCAGACGATAGGAAAAGTTTCTTAAATATGATGCCAAAAGAAGGAGCTATAAAGAAACATTAACACATGTGGTCAATAAAAATGTAAATTACCTGTCTAGCAGTGCCATGAAGAAAATTAAAGAGCAAAGGGGGAAATTTTTTAAATAGATGATAGCCCAAACCACTGCCGAGTATCCTGCATATATAAATCCCTCAAGGATCAATAAGAAAACGATGAACATTCACATTTTTCAAAAATGAACAAGCCATTCAGAAAGGAATAAATATGAGGTATAAGCATATAAGCATGTTCACACTTGCCAGTTTGTTGGTGAAACAGTGAAATACTTTACCTACTGGACTCCAAGCCCTCTCAGAAGACAGGCCCTAAGGTGTACCATTCAGGACCCTAAAACTCCACCTGAGTGTTCTGGAGTCCATTTTACAAAACGTGCCTTGAGACTGGAAAGTGGGCATATGCTCAGGAACTCCCCTTCTAGCATTTTGTCTGACCACAGTCAGGCAGTAGATGGCCATGAACATCTGTCATAGCACACAAATGGAAGTAATCAGGTATCTAACAGTGTAAAGCTGGTTAAGTAAATGGTAGGCCATGGTATACCCAGTCGCACTTACCCAAAGTTATTCAGTCACTCAGCAAAAATATACCAAAGCCCTCCTGTTTACCGAGCCCCAAGCTGAGCTCCGGGTGATACCGCAGTGAACAAAACAGGGAGAGGGTGGGTGGATTGATGCATGCGTGCAGGAATACGGGAATGGATGGTCAGTCAGATGAGAGGTGCATGCAAGATGACGGATGGATATATGGACAGTCAGAGGACAACTAGATAAGGGAGGAAAGGCATAGAAATAGAAGACAAGGATGGATGGATGGATGGATGGATGGGTGGATGGATGGATGGATGGATGGATGGATGAATGGTGAGAAGGGTATGTAGACGGACGAGAGATACAGAGATGATAAGGCTGGGAGGATGGGCAGGGGAATGGAAGGATGGATGGGAGGGTTAAAACAGAAAGAAGGTACCCTTTGTTCTGACACTTGGGTCAAGTCTCCCTGTAAAGGTGTCAGTAGGGGAGAGATCTGGAATAGAAGACACAAGCTGTAGATCCCTGGGACAGACCCACTGGACGGAGAGAGTAGGACTCATCCAGGGGCTCTAGTGGAGCTCACTTGGCTGGTCAGGAATAATGAGGAAGTGTAGCCTAGAAGACCAGATGAGATAGAGGAGTGAGAGAGGTAGCCTGCAAGAAGCCAGCGTTGGGAGTGAGCAAGATAGCCCTGTGGTCCTCCGCCAATTCTAAAAGGCTCCCTTTGCTGAGCGCACTCACAAGGGACAAGGGCCAAAGCAGTGAGGCCAGTTGGACCGTTATCACTAGCAGTTGGACAAGAGCACAGTGGCCTGCACCACGGAGAGAGTAGCAGCAATAGAGAGAAGTCCCACAATTCTAGATGTAGTAACAGCATTGAAAATAAAACAGTGTAGACATAGAAGCTGAGTCTCCTGACAAAGACCATGTTCTTTCTTTAGCATTGACCTCAACCAGGACTGGGTAGGGCTGTCTGCTCTTGCACAACTGTCTCTACTCAGTCCAGGACCTATGTACAGGTGTACAGTGAAGGAAACTATAAAACAATGAACCAGTGGGCGTGACTACCTGAAAGGACTCGGGCTTTCTTTACTAAAGCTGAGCTCATGCAAAACCCAAAGGCACTGCATTTCTACTCAGAGCTGTTTGCGATGTGTGAGTACCTGTGTGCCCCCAAAAGACCTTGCAGGGTTTCCACGGCAGCATTCCTCATAATAGCTGACATGTGCATGCAAACAGCCTGAATGGAAAAGTTCCCTGGGTTAAACTCACCCAGGAGAACAAAGCAGCAGTTAGAATGAGCCAACAGCTAGGACCCACCGTCCACATGTACACCATGCACGTGATGCCAAGCAGTGGAAGAGCCTGGTCATGAAAGACAACATACTAACTGATCCCATATACAGAAAATTCAAAAACAGATGAAAGGATTTATTGTAAAAGTCAGGCTCCTCATCCAGTCCAGTGGCTCATAAGCTTGTAAGCCCAGCCCTGGAAGGCTGAGGCAGGAGAATCACAGATTGCTGAACAACTTAGCAAAAACTTGTATCAAAATCCGTTTGAAAAGGGCTGGGAATGTTGCTCAGGGTGAAGACTCTGGGGGCTCAATTTACAGTACTACTAAGAAAAAAGGGAAGAGGAGGAGGAGAACTAGCAGTAGTAGTTAGGCACTCATGGCAGAAAGAAAGGCCTGCCTACAAAGGGTGAGGGTACCTGGTGTGCTCAGTTGATGCCAACCACTGGAGCATGTCCTTAGGATTTGGGTTCTGTCCTGTATGTAAGTGATATTTCAGTGAAAAAGACACTTGAGAAAAAGTTTATAGCTAATTATTTTTTAAAATCTCTGTTTATGCAATTTTTTAAAAATGTCCGGAAGGATGTTCAACAAAATAATTTGATAGAAGTTATCAGTGGGTGATAAGATTATGGGTTTTTTTTTTTTTCCTGTGTATTTTCTAAGAATTTCTTGTGTAAGAATTTCTACAGTCTCTTCTGTATCCATATTTATATAACTTATCGTCCGTCTGCCACAGTCAGAACATTGACTACTAAGGAAAAAAACCATTTTTCCCCTCAGTAACTGATACTGGCAAACTCAGAAATGCAGCTTAATCAAGCATGGAAAGAATAAAGGGGAAGATTTGTTAATTGAATGTCACGTTATGTCCTCAGTTATGCTTAATACAAGATAGGCAATTTAGAATCCCCAATTATCCAATTAAAATGCTAATTATCTCATACCTTGATAAGGCCTCTCTTGGAGAGAGGATGAGCCTTTCATTCGCTTCTCCTTGGCTCTTCCCGCCTCCTGTCTTACAGCTATGACTGATGCAGTGTTTGCCACTGCCCTTGCTCCTGGTTGGGGGGCCCCTTTCTTCCAGGGCCCCTGCTTCCCCGCAGCCTCTGTGGGAGGCACCAGCTGCTACTTCCCATTAGCCCACCAGGGGCCCATTTGCTCTGGACTAGGTGTGACCAATTGTGTGTGCAGACCTGTTTCCATTCAGCCTGGGGTCTGGGCCCAGCCCTGAGGTCAGGGCCCTAGAAGGCGTTTGCATGCGTCATCCGCCCACCAGGATTTATAGAGCACAAAGCCTTTCCCTGAGTGATGATCTCCTTCGGGCCTCACAGTAAAGCTCAGGTGGATGCTATTCCAGTCCCCACTTAGCAAGGCTTTTTAGATATCCGTGTCAAGACCCTAACTAACCTTTGTGGTCAGAAACCTTGCACAGGCCTGGGGTGGAGGTGCACTCTGGGAGGGTAAGGCAGGAGGATGGCAACAAGACCCTGTCTCAAAATAAAAAAGAGCTGAGGATGTAGCTCAGTGCAAAGCCTCTAGGTCCAATTCCCTGTACAAAAACAAAATGAAAAACCCTTGAACAGACTCCACACCTGAGCCCAGAGTTGGTGGCTTCTCTGACCTAATATGTCATTGTTCTGAGCTGCAAGGTCTTCATCTGTGAAGTAGGAGAAACACTACTTCCCCAAATGATTGTTATAAATGCAGAATGCTGCTGAACACCATTTGCTTTTTTCCATTTGAGGGACTGTGTAACCTACCCAAAGTCTGGATTGGCTCAGTCTGCAGAATTCTCAAGCCCCTCTCATCTCTGCCCATCCTGTGCCATCCCTTAGACCATAGGCACTGGTGCAGGATCCCCAGCAGGAGCTGTAGAGCTGGGGAGAATGCCCTGGGTGGCTGTCAGGGGCCACAGGGTCTTTTTATATCCAGCTGGCCACACGGAGACAGGCCACGCAGGCCCTAGATACCTGGCCTTGCATCCCCTGAAGTGTGCTGGCTGTATGTTGGGGGTCTGGTAGAATAATGTTACCCTGGTCAAATTCTCTCAGATGGAGGCTTGAGGATAGGCACAGTAGGAGGAGAGAGTGAGGAAGCTCCAGGAGCATCAGGGAGCAAAGAAAGCTGTTGAAGGCAGAGATGCCACTAGGTCCCCTGAATGCTCGCCGCTGCCACATCCATGCAGGCTGTACTGCAAGGCTGGCTGGCCCCCTGCTGGCATCAGATTTATTAATAATGCATGCATTGCTAGTTTCAGTGCTAGGCTTTAAGCCAGTCCTTTCTTGGTAAGATACTCTGTTAGTATCAGTTGCTCTTTGAAACACTCAAAGCCTCAGTAGAGACTCATCCCCAACCTCTGTGTCTGTCCTCACTTGGGGCCTGGGGAAGGGGAGGTCCTGGACAGCCCCCTGGTCCACTCACCCCAGTGTCTGCCCTTCCTAAGATCCCTGAAGAACACGTGTTAAAGGAGCTAACCACCCTGGGCAGGTGGCTGGAACTACCAGGTAGATCACAACGGTGTGGCAGGGCCCTCTTGCCAGGAGCCTTAGAATGACCTGTTGGTCACCTCAGAAGAGAGGATGGGGGCAGCTTCTGTCCTTCCTCTGGGAACCGAGGATAATTTAGTACTTCCGGTTGCATGTGTTTACCTCCTGCTGACTCTTCTGAGGAATTGGCTCTGTGTTCTAATAGTGGCTGCTTCTAATTTGGAAATGCAAGACATCCTCCTGTGGGCTTTTAGATAAATCCCAGGGCTGCTGTCTCTAAGACTATGTTTCTCTTCCTCTGAAAAGGGTTTTCTTTTAGTAAGTGTATAGATATGTAAAACATGGATCATATTCATTAGGTAGTTATGGTCATTTGTACCCAGGAACTATCACAGTCACCAATTAAAACTAAATGCAAATTAAGAGTTACTCAGAGCTGGGCATTGCGGTGCAGGCCTGTGATCCTAGACTCTGGAAGGCTGAAGCAGGAGGATCACAGGTTTAAACCCAGCCTCAGCAACTTAGCAAGATCCTTTCTTAAAATAAAATTTATTTATTTTATTTTTTTATTTTTTTTTTGGCGGGACTGGGTTTCGAACTCATGACCTTACACTTGCCAGGCAGGCACTTGTACCATGGAGCTATCTCCCCAGCCCCTTAAAATAAAATTTAAAAAGGATGTGGATATAGCTACATGTGAAAGCCCTGGGTTTAATCCACAGTACTATCAAAGTAATAAACCCCTTTATACACACACAAGGCCCTGGAACATTCTGAGGAGGTGAGGCTCCCAGGTCAGGTCTTCTTGAGAGCAGGGGCAGCCACAAAGGAGTAGTGGTCTGACATACCCCTCATCAAATAGAAAGCCTGTTCATGTGCACAGGTCCTGGAGCTGTACAAGGACACTCGTTCTCTCTGGTAATGTCCTGGAGGCGCTGCTGTGGGCATTGCTTGTGCAGGGACTGGTGGAATTCTGTGGAGAACCTAGCTGCCCTAGACCATGCAGTAGTGGGTGGTCCAGGCCTTGGGGGCTGTGCAGGGTCTGTCTGGTTTTCAAGGCAGTTTCCAAAGCCCAGCACTAGGTGCCCACAGCTTCCTCTCATGCCACCTGCAGGAGGGATCTGTGTCCCCAGGACTCCCCTCAACAATGACAGTGGTGCCTACCAGGTCCTGCCATTGGGCTCATGAGCCAGGCACCATTCATTCTGCCCCAAAGTGTGATGCCAAGTCGCGTACTGGCACAGCAGCTGTGGAAGAAAGGTGGCACTGTGATCCCCTTTGTGCAGATGAGAAAACAGGCAGGGGCCACACAGCTGGCAAGCCGCATAGCCAGGCTTTGGCTTCCAAGTCAGTGTTGAGCAGATTCCCAGAAGGCTGGGCATGTGGGGCTAAGGGAATACAGCACACGGACTGGGTGGGACACTCCACAGCCCCCTACTCTCTGGCCCCTGTGAGCTATATCCAACGTCCACTGTCCTGAGCAGCCCACTTGCCCACCTGGGCTCTGCCATCCTTGCTCATTTTCCCTATACTGTGCCTGTTCCTGTCACTCCTCACTTCTTGGGGATCCCAGATCCTTCAGGGGCCAGCCTAATAAGTGATGTGACCCAGGCCACCTCTTTTTGCCACCTCCTTCACCTCACTGGCCCTAGCTGCTGGTGCTCCCAGCTTGCACTGATAGCTTGGCCAACCCTTGCTGCCCGGCCAGCACTTCTGCTGTTATCTTGAGCAGCTAATGCATTTTTATGGAGCAGTGGCTTATCTTCTTGGTAGACGATAAACCTCTGAGAGCAGGAGCTGGGCCTTGTGCCCAGGAATGCTCCACAGGCTGAATTTGTGGGCCCCAGCGGCGAGGACCAGCAATGCTGTCCCTAGAGAGGTGGTTTCTGCAGAGGAGGGCCTGGACGTTTGCAATTCTTGCCCCATTCGTCATCTTCAGGCACTGATAAATGGCCCTCCCCCACGTCCCCCTCACGGCGATAACTCCCTCCACCTCGTTATTCACAGCACATATTCTCCCAGGTTACTTAAGGGTCCTCATTTATGCCTGGATACAAAGCATCTTCCAACTGAGGCTGTTTGGGAGAAATTTATAGGCAAGGGTATAGGAAAAACAGCCATGTGAGGAAGAGCTCTGGGGCGCAGAGCAGCAGGGATATACAGGAGGCTGGAACATGGGTTAATGCAACCCCCTCTGACCTGAGGAACCCCCTTGGTTCCAGGAGAGGTGTCCCCAGTACCTGGTCGGAGTGTGCTTCCCCTGCCTCCAAGCGATAGCGGGGCGGGCCAAGCCCAGCAGTGTGTCTGTGTGAATCCCTGATTTATGGAAACAGCAGGTGACAGCAGTAGCAGGGGATGGTGACTCCTGCCTGCCTTGCTGTCTGCTGTCCTCTGATGGACAGACTATTCTCTCGGTGTTTGAGTTTGATTCTTCCTAGTCTCTGACTATTCTTTTCTCAGACTAACCCTTTAGGTATTAATTATTTCATATGTTTATATTCCCTGATCACTGTTATTGTAAATCTGCATAGATCATCCTACTGGGGCTAAAAACTCCACATGGCACATGCGTCAGTGTGCCGTATGAGTATGCCGTGTGCAGGGGCAGTGTGGTGTGTGCTGTGGGTATCTGCGTGCTCTGAGTGTGCATAAGCAGATCCTGGCTGGGCCATGTGGAGCATATGACCGTCCAGTTTGACTTTGTTTGAGCTCTGGCAGGGGCTGTAAGTATTACAGTCAGGGACCAAGTTTTTGTTAATTTCCCAGCTTGGGTGTTTTCCAAACCATCCAGGTTACTCACATTAGAACCATGGACCATGAGTCAGTGAATGTGTTTTCTCCTGTATCTCTGTGCTTGCATGTGTGTGTTATGTAGGGATGTGTCTCTGTAGGTACATGTGTGTATGTTTTTCTTTCCTGTGTGTGTGTGTGAAGGTGCACATCTGTTGCTGTATCTGCTCATGTGCCTGAGTGTGCACGTGTGTCTGTGAATGCTCATCTGTTGGTCCTGAGTCATTTGGCCGTATTTTTCCTGAAGATGCAGAGGCATCTTTATCCAGTATCCTCTGTGGCCATCACTGTGAGAAACAAAGGGGCAGTGTGTCTGCACTTGCGGGGCTCATGTGGAGCTTCATGTCGCCTCCAAATCAGGGTTGTAGTCCTAGCTTGGAGCATCCACTGCTCAGCCCTCAGCCCTAGAAGATCAGATGTGTCACACTTCTCTCCACAGGCCCCTGACCTATCACACTCACCACAAGACTAGGACACCTTTATATACCCCAACCCCTGCCCAAAACCTGCAGAAAATGTGCCCGCTTTCATCCACCTGTTCTCATCTCCAAAGCACCGATATATTCGTGTCCAGAAAGAAAAAAATCATTTAAGTCAGGTGCGATGGCTCATGCCTGTGATCCCTACCAGCACTTGGGAGGCTGAGACAGGTGGACTACCTCAAGTGAATTTGGGAAACATTTGAAAGGGCTGGGGAAATAGCTCCATGGCACACATGCCTGCCTGGCAAGTGCAAAGTCATGAGTTTGAACCCCAGTCCCACAAAAAAAAAAAAAAAAAAAAACAAACACCAAAAAGCAGGAAAGAAGGAGAGAGAGAGAGAGAGAGAGAGAGAGAGAGAGAGAGAGAGAGAGAGAACAAGCGAAACAATTTCACATGTTCCAGCTAGCTTGAACCACTGGTGTTACAAATGAATCTAATCACTTTTATCCATTTTTTTACTTACACAATTCACTCATTGAGACACTCAAGCTTTCTGCCTGTGAAACACACAAATTACAGCCCCATCGTGAGCATGTTAAATGAAAACTAAGTGCCAAAGTCCAGCATGAAGAACTCACACTCTTCCAGGCCAGAGCGAGCCTTCAGCCTGGGGTGTCTCCTCCCAGCTCTCCCTGGGGGCGAGGGTGAGGAAGTGTCAGTGTGGCTGGCAGAAACGCCCCAGACTTGTCTGTGGTTTGCAGGTGGAAACTAGGTCAGCCTTCCCTTTGTTAGGTGCTTCAGTAAGCAGTGCCTTGCACTTGGAACTGCTTTTTTTTTTTTTCTTCAGCAGAAGCCAGGGAGAAAAGGAGGGTTGTTTCTCCTGAGAGGAGTCTTTAGCGGAGAGCCTTGTGCTGGAGAGGGTGGCTACCCATCCCAGTCTCTGTCCGCATAATGTGCTAGTGTTACCTGCCCAGGCCAGTGGCACAACTTTGCTTTGCTCCCTGTCCGTCTCTCCCCTCTTCTCTCTGCTGTCTTCCTCACCCGTCCAGCCAATCCCAGTACAGTCCACAGTCACCTGCAAGTCACCTGTCCTACCTGAGGCCCACTGTCCCCATGACCTTGTGGGCTCCAGAGGTTAACGTCTGTTGGGGCAGGGCTATGCCCCCCTAAGCAAGCTAGAGCTCTAAGGCTCTGTGGGAACTTTATATGTAAAGAGGGCACCCATTCTGAGCCTGCCTATGGCAGGGCTTTACTCGGGCACACCACTCGAACCAGGCACTCGCTTCTGCCCTGCCTTGGTAGGAGTGCGCCTTGCTGCTGTGACTTGAATCTTACCATCCTGAGGCCTCTTGGAACTGAGACCAAAGCTAATAGCGACTGCCTGAGGGCTCTCACTGTAAATATGGGGCTGTCTGAAAAGAAAAGCAGGGGCCTACCCCAGCTCCTCAGCCGTGCCTAACATCTTTCATATTGAGGAAACATTGCACTCACATATACCCAATTATCCTGTAAGGTTTGTAAGGCAAGTCTGAAAGCTGATTGAATCTCGCAGAACCATTTCTGCATAACAACTACTTAATACCCAATCATAACAATTATACATAATTTGTGTTTACTGTGCCTGGAAGATTAAACTCCTCCACATAGACATTCTCTAAAACAGGCCTAGAATGTGCAAAGCAAGCAGGGCTGCCACTTGGCATGCCCACAGGCAGCCCACAGCACTCTGCAGCAGCTGCCCTACCCAGGTGGAGGCTGCCAGGGTCTGCTTCTCAGCCAGGGGTCCACAACGGCTGGGCCCAGCTGATACCTCGCAGGGAGCTATTGCCCAGGCCTCAGGAAAGAGGGGAGGGCAATAGCTACTGCCCCCTCGTCCGCTGGATTCTGCAAAGCTAGCCAGCTAATGTGTTCTAAAGATCAGGGCAGAACCTAGGGAGCAGCTCTGTCCCTGAGAGCTCGGGATCGCATGCAGAGATGAGGCCCTGAGGTGCTGAGGCTTGTGGGGAATAGGGAAGGACCTGGTCTGAGTCACTCCAAGGCCTGGGTCTTACAGTGTCCTTCAGGATCAGCACTGATGTGGTCAAGCTGGTCCATCAGCTCTTTCAGCTATCTCCAGGATTTGCCCCCAGGAGGCCCCAACATGAAAAGACATCTCCACTGCCCCCACAGGCTCCTGTCTGCACTGCCAAGGGAGGGCCATTGTTCTCTCTCTGCAAGCTCCTCACTCTCCAGGGCTTGCAGGGCTCTCCCGGAGGGCTGCTCTGGGCCTGCCACCGAGATCCAGACTTTGCTGCTGGGCCTTCCTGCTTGGGGGGGTGTTGTTGTTGACTGGTCTCCCAGGCAGGGAAAAGCAAGGCCTGTTACCCAGGCCTCCCCTTCCACCTCCCTACAGAGACCCTGCCCTCACTCTCTGCCCCACAGGACAGTGCTGTTTGGGCCAGAGGGCCTCAGGTTTCTCCTTGTCTATGTGTCCAGCTTCATCTGCCATGGCAGGTGGTAGCCACTAGACCTAGAGTCACGGGGAGACCCTACCAGCTGTACAGAAGCATGTGGCCCCTGTCCTAGCCTGTAGCGCATGTCTAGGACTCCAGCAGTCTGTCTGTCCTGATGTGCTGGGACAGCCAGGCTAGTGTACACCCCTGGCTCAGGGCTGAGTCCTGCAGGGACCCTCTCTCCCTCCCTTGCGCATGCTCACCTTTGGTTCTGTGCCCTGTGGCTGACCCTGAGCACTCAGCCTCATACAAGGTACTTGGACCATCTTGGGGGACACAGCAGAGCTGGGCCTGTACTGAGGCTCTGCACTTGGAAATGGGAGCCCCGCCTGCTGCAGTGACCCCACCCTAATGTGACTCTCTCCTTTGCAGCCTGTTCCAGCACTATTGCTACTCCCGGGGTGGCATGCGCCATAACTCCTACACCTGCATCTGCTGCAGGTAGGTACACTGTGGGTCTCAGAGCAGGGGGAGGGGGAGGGAAGAGGGAGCAGGGCTGTCCCAACCACTGGTCACAGGCCCTTGCTCACACCCACCCACACCAGTGCCTGCCACTGAGCCTGGAAGTCAGTCCCACTTCTGAGGCCCTGGGACTAAGGTAGCCTCTGCTTGCCAAGCATGATGCCAGGTGAAGGAGGGAGTCTAACCTGCCCAGGGCAAGAGCACTGCCCACAGCCCTATCCCCAGTGGACATTAGAGCTGAGTTTGACAGCCCGCCACTAGCCTTCCTCAGCCTCCACATAGGTGCGCACACAGCACACCAGACTGGGAGCGCAAGCTGAGCAGCTTCTGTGTGCCACAGATGTAGCATGCCCCAGTGTGGGGGCTGTAACTGTGTGTCTTTGTGGGGGTGTGTGGAACTTTTCATGTTGTTCACAGGGACCATCTTCATGAAGGGGAAACCTGGGTGGGGATATATGTCACCATAGGTGACACAGTGTACCTGAGGGACTCAGTATATGTCATTTTTGTGTGCCTAGTGTGCTTGGAGGTACCATGAGTCAGACAGCTGCTAGGAACAGCTATGGTCCCCCAGGCAGGCACAGCTTTGTGGGTGTCTGGTTCTGTGTGTCACTCTGGGTGCGACTGCCTAGGGATGTGGCTGTGGGAGGCTCTTTGTCCCTGAAGCTCACCTCATCTCATCCTCTGGTGTTTCCCCTTGGGTCCTGCCCCAGCCCAGCCAGGATGGAGCTGGGCAGCTTTGCTGATGTGCACGTTCTCCTCACATATGAATAATGCATGTGAACATTTCAGTCCTTGGAAATGC
Organism: Myocastor coypus; assembly: GCA_004027025.1. Taxonomy (NCBI): domain Eukaryota; kingdom Metazoa; phylum Chordata; class Mammalia; order Rodentia; family Myocastoridae; genus Myocastor; species Myocastor coypus. The sequence continues at coordinate 49,618 of PVJA010000220.1, read as the reverse complement.
TCTTCTCCAGTGGATAGAAGAAAAATCATTATTTCTACTTTTATGATTCCTGAGGCTCCCGAATGGGGCCATAAATATTACACACAGGTGGGGTTCCCCCCCTTTGGACAAACTTCAAAGTCCTTTTTCTTAAAGGCATCGCTCATTATGGAAGCACTTGGTAGCAGAGAAGCAAGGAGCTACTGGCTTCCAGTCTTTGCAACCCTTCCAGGTCCCTCTCCCTTCTACAATTATGAAAGGGGATTCGTGCTCCCTTCCCAGTCCTGTGAACTGCTGCTCCCCATTTGTGTTCTTTACATGTGCTGCCCACCTGCCCAGCCTGGGGGGCAGTACCTGAGCTGCACTGTGATCCCGGAAGCCCCCCAGGTAGCATTCGTGTGAACCGAGGGATGGCTCCAGCTGTGTGCCAGGTGGTGGTCCTGGTCCAGCCACCCCTCTGCCTCTGCTGGGGGGTGGATGGTAGTGTCTGTGTGCAGGGGATAGGGCTCAGCCTCAGCCTTCTGGGTAGGGCAGGGCTTCTGACTCCTCCTGGCTCTTCTTAGTGGTGAGAACGGTGCTGTGCTGCACTACGGACATGTGGGGGCCCCCAACGACCGTACGATCCAGGATGGAGACATGTGGTAAGTGAGGCCAGCCCCAGCCCTCGCCCCCACACCCTAGGTTAGACTCTCAGTGTCAGAGTCAAGCAGGAGCCTTGGTGTCCATGTCCAGAGAGAGCTGACCACACTGACGTCCTTAGACCTACACAGCACCCTCTCCAGAGCCAGCAGCCTATAACATGCAAGGAGGCACCATGGGGGTGGGAGAAGACAACAGGGTCCCCTGCAGTTTCCTGTGCAATGCACATGGGGGAGGGTCCCTGGACACCCACAGATGAGACCCCCTACACAGTTACATGATGCTCCTACCATCTTCTCTGTCCACCAGACAACTGCCGGGACTGGCCCAGGCAGCACTGGGCTGCTAAGAGCCACCCAGATGTCAAGGCCTGGGGCTCAGCCACAGTCCTACAGTGGCTCCTCTGACTGCTGGAAGGGGGACCGTGCTCCCTCTTGGTTCCTGGGCACCTTTCCATCCATTGCGCATACACTTGAATGAGGCTCCTTCAGGGCTTAGCTGTTGGACATGCTGGGCCTAGGTGGCTGTCGGCTTCCTCCTCAGCCAGCCTCCTGTACTCCCTCCCCATGCTGGAGTTGTGATGGCTGGTCTCCTGCCTGGCCGCGCCTGTGGGCCTCAGCCCTCCCACAGGGAGTCTGTGCCTGGGGTCCTGAGTCTTCATTCATGGGGAGGTATGAGCACCCATGCACAGACCAACAGATAAGGAGCAGCCCAGAGAAACACCATGTTCTGAGCTGTCCCTGCCAAGGGTTCATGGGAACCCACACAATCCCAGGGACCTCTCTGCCACAAGACACCTCAGCACTGTGACTAGACACAGTCTGCTAAGCCAGGGTCAGTTGCTGGATGTGATGTTCTGACTTTGGACAGTGTTGGCAGGAGCCCTGCTCAACCTTCTAGAAGAAAAGCTCTTTTCTTTGTTGAGCCTCAGTGTACCCATCTGCAAGTAGCGATAGTTTGCATATCTTAGAACTACACGCAGAGAGCAGTAGTAAGGGTGTGTGAAGAGGATGAGTACAGATATGCAACCTCTCCCCAGGGCCTTGGCTGGCAGGTCAGGGATGTTGGGAGCCTGCAGGGGATGAGGCGCAGAGTGACACTCAAGGTGGCTACTAACCACCATTGCCCACTGTGTGACCTGTAGGCTGCATTAAGCTTCAGCAATGGCAGGCCCATGCCACACCTGCAGGGCTGTGCCAGATTGCCTTTGGACAGGAGGCCTCATGGGCAGTCATGGAGCAGAGCTCAGCCACCTGCCTAGAGGGCTTGGGCCAAAGGCATGTGAGGACCCTCACGGTCCTCCCCATGTGTCTGTCTGTGGTTTTCTCAGCCATCACTCACCCTGAGCCCACACGGCAGCACCCTCGTATGTGGCAGAGTAACTGAGACACGGGCATGTGCCAGGCTCAGGTGTGAGGTCAGAGGGACTCCGGCAGAGATCTGGCTGCCCCCCATTTAGCTCAGCTGGAGATCGGGGGAAGAGAAGATAGAACTACTTCCTGGACCATGGGTGGCCCCAGGGAGACCACGTAGTCTCAGAGACCCTCATCTTCTCTTTGACCCAGTGGCCCCTTCTGGCTGGGCCAGGAGGACAGCATAGAGGAACCCAATCCCAGAGCAGAGGCCACCCCTACCAGCAGGTCCTCACTGTCCTGGGGCAGCCTGGCTGGCCAGAGGCATAGGGCCAGATGTTTCTCTCTTCCTTGAGCCCAGCTGACCACAAGGGAAGCAGCTGTTTCTCCCCTCCCCCTTCGTCAGCCCAAAGGGTGTCTGTACCCATCAAGAAGCCAGAGGGCAGGATCCAAGACAGGGTGCTGTAAATGTCAGGCCTTCTGAAGACCTGGGTGCTATGGCCTTGGTGGACTTGGGGAGCACGTGGCACCTGTGTTTCCTGGTACAGCTGTAGGCAGCAGCAGCCCTGGAAAGCCCACGGATGTTCGTGCCAAGCTCAAATTAGTGATTTTGTTTTTCTAGTGCTAACTTTGAAATGTAGCCAGTAGAATAATTATGAGTTTATTATAGTCAATTTATTATGCAGCATTTAGAACAACATGTTTTGTTGATTACTGCTACTGCCAGATTGCTGGCGGCATTTATAATCCATTGTTTTATTGAAATTGATCTGCTGAGCGCCTACTGCGTTCGGTAAATAATAAATCACTCTGTTATCCCAACATAAAAGCCTCAACACTCCATCACAAGGTACGAAACCAGAAGGTAAATGTAGCACAGAGCTTCCCCCAGAGCTGAGTGGGCACCAGTCAGTGCTGGGCTCTGGGTTCCCGTCTTTGACATTGAAATTAAGTGAAGCCACAGGAGGGATGGTTTAGCGAGGAAGGGGGCATAGTGAGGGGAGGCTGGGCCCATCCATTACTCAGTAATATGCCACCGAGCTCTGGGGAGATTCAGGGACAGTAAGTGCCACTCACAGGACCTGGCGCAGCGTAGGCCCTCGAATGGCAAGGGCCGTAGCACCCCTTATTCCCGCCAAAGCCAGGCAGGCTGAGGCCTTGTTCCCTGTGTTCCTAGTCCCCAGGCCCGCTTGCAGCCCATGTAGGCCTGGTTTATTCACCAACAGCTCCTGAGTTATGTGTCTTTCCTCATCATGTTTTTAGCCCCAATGTCATCCACTGTGGCACATGTGCCAGGCAGGGCTTGAAGCTGATACTTCTGCCCTCAGAGTACCAGGAGCTTCCCTGGAACCCAGCCAGAGCCACTGTGGGCCACTGTCAGCTTGCCCGGGACACAGCCCTCACCCAGCGGGGCCTGGAAATTGGACACACTGAATCATACTGCAGGTCAGGCCTGTCAGCCAGAAGTTGAAGAGAGAACTGAGAGGCCATTCCTTTCCCAAGCCAGTGGCACCTGGGCCCATCCTAGTTTTTGCAGGACAGGTGCCACCTCAACTGCTCTCCCAGACACCAGGGGAGGAGCAGGCATGAGGCGTGGCTTCTAGTTCTTGAGGGTTCTTCCCTTGGCTGGGTCCAGAGCCAGGAGACTTTGTGTAGCTGTGAAGCCTCTGGGGTTTTTCTGTGGCTCCCAGAACCCTTTCTGGCTATGTATGTCCCTGGGGTTCCCCATGAACCCCATCAGCAGGTCACCATCATAAAAGAGCCATCAGTTGCTTTTGTTTTCCTTTTTAAAGCAAGCAAGGAAACAAGCTTCTAAAATGGGATTACAGAAGTGTGCTAATTAATACTTTCCACATGTTCACACAAAGGATGGTGTCTAACAGGGTCACCAGAGGTCCTTCAAAATAGGAGGCCTTGCTGCATCCTGCTTCAGGCTGGTGGGTGTGAGCAGTGTGGCTTGGACTTCCAGCCCCACTTGGTCATCTGGCAAGCCCCTGTGCTCTGCCCTGTCCTTCTGTGGCCAGCTTGGGCTGTAGACACCAGAACCGCCAGGCAAGTGGAGGCCTAAGGCCCAGCAAATGGCACCTGGGCCACGCTTGTGCAGGACTCCAGATGTGAGCCTTGCAGCTCCCCTCTCCTCTGATGGGCTCAACCCACAGGACAGAGGTGGGGAGAAGTCCAAGATGCTCCTGCAATAGGCTCTGATATGGAACACAGCTGAGATAGTCATCCTTCCCTGGTGGAGGCACCTGGTGCCTCCCCCAGCACCAGATCAGGTAGCAGGACTGGAAACTGTGGCCTTCTTCTGAGCCTTCTAGAGCACAGGTCCAAGTTGTCCCTGGACTTGATTGCCCAAGGTAGGCAGGATGTGGCCAGTTCCTGCTGAGCTGGGTCTTCACACATTGGCCAGAAGAGGGCAGTGTTGTCTCAGGACCTGGCCTGGGCTTTTCTCTGGGTGGGCAGTGGTGGGCTATATTGCCTGTGGGGCTTGGGAGGTGGGCCTACACCCCAGCAAGGGAGAAGAAGCCCATTCCAGCCCCATAGTCAGCAGTTCGTGGATGTCCTCTGTTCTTTCCATGCCACAGCCTTGGTTAGTTTTTAGAGCTTTTAATGAAACAGACAGCCTACTGTGGCATGCTTGCCGGCTGTAGGGTCACCACCACCCAGGGCCTCCTATCTCCTTGCTTTGGTGTTGGCCAACCTGAAGACCTCGCTGACCAGCAAAGATGGGGCCCAATCCCCATGGCCACTGTGGTAGTTAGGGGGTTTTGCAAGGGGGAACAATTTAATACAGGACACATAATTTATAGGATTGTTTTGTAATAGTCACCCGAAGAGTCATATACAAAGAGAGTGCCGGAAACCTGTCTACACACTAAAGACCAAAAGAATCCAGCCCAGGACCTGGATCCCACAGCCATGTCCTACATGAGTCCCGCTGAAAACCTAGAGCCCAAAACCCTGCCTGTCATGATCCCAGCTGGAGGCATAGAGCCCACAACAATACCTCGTGTGGGCCTGTTTCATGGATCTATGCTGGGAACCTCAGGGTGGAAGCTAGAAAGTCTGTGCCAGTGGGATGAAGGGTCTGGGCCCGCAGGCTGGGGCATCTGCATTGGAGCCAGGATGCAACACTCAAAGCAAGAACCAGAGCTCCCCCATAAAGTACCACAGCCATCCTCAGTGACGGTGAGGTCCCAAGCTCCTCTGATGATGAGAACAGCGAAGCTCCCATTAGGACAGCCAGTGTGAGAAGCTTCTCCGGGAGACAGAGCAGTGCACCATCTTCCCCTCCAGCGCCAGGAAGTGATGCTCAAAGTGAAGACCAGAGCTCCCCTAGAGTGAGCCATAGCTGTTCTCAGTGACAGCAAGGTCCTGAGCTTCTTCAGTGATGAGAACAGCCATATTTGTAGCAAGAAAGCCAGCATGACAAGGTCCTTAGGAGAACAAACAGCCCCCTGACAGCTTCCTCTCCAGTTCTTGTTTTTTGTGTCTTAGGCAACAATCCTCTCATGTGCCCTGCCCCACCTAGGACCACACTGGTCCAATTCAGCTGGGTATTATAAGCTGACCACCAGCTGTCAATCCACTATGCCTGTATCCCCACACTCAGGAGGCTGAAGCAGGAGAATTACTGAGACACGAGACCAGCCTGGGCTATATAGTCAGTTCATGGTCAACCTGACCTACGAAGCAAGACGTTGTCTCAAAAACAGAAAGAAGGGAGGAATTCAGGTAAGCAGGCAAGACGATAGATAGATAGATAGATAGATAGATAGATAGATAGATAGATAGAGCACCCAGGAATGTGACTGTATACACAGGTCACATTTCATGACCCAGGATGGCACCAGAATTCTCCTCAGTGTGGCTGTTTCTGTCACAGATATGTCAAACCCTCACCCTCTGCTGGTCATAGTGCCTCCACCCACAGCTTCAGCGATCCCTTGGAATTGCTTGGGACCTGCAGGCTGGAATGGGCGGGTTCTGCTCTTCCCTGGTTGTCTGGCATCTTTGTCCTGGGACCCCCAGAGGGGCAAGTCTATGCCTGGGTTCTTTGCCTGCTGGTGAAGGGGCCAGAGAAGGCTCCTCCATGCTCTACTTTACCTGGTGCTAGTGTCTTGGCTAGCTCTAGAGGATGGGTGTCACCCCAGGCATGCTGCCCACCGCCAGGCTCAACTCAGATCCCCTCCCCACCTTGCTGCCTCCTCAGAGGGGCCCTTGCTTGTTGCCAGGGAGCCTTGTCCTGAGCATTTCAGTTTTAAGGACAAGACCAGTCTTGGCACCAGAGAGTTCCCTGGAAGGCACAGCCCTGCCAGCTACTATCTGGACATCGCCTCCATATCCTGTCTCAGAAGCACCCTTGGTACTCCCACCAGGACTCTGAGCTCCTCATCATGCCCTGGCTATCAATGGGTACCCTCCCCATGTGCTTTCTCTCTATTTAGTTTGTTGGTGCTTCATGTCACACCCACTCATTTGACATCACAGCCCGCAATCTAAGAAGCACTAGTCTAGACAGTCCAGGTCCTCACAGACATCATGAGATGCTGGCCACCAAAAAAGTGAAATGAAGCATGTGCTTTGCGCATGACTGCCTGCCTCCCTGACCCACAGTGGCCACTGCCCCAGTGCCAGACCCTGGCCAAAGTGCTTTAAAGGTGGCACTTGGCTGTGCACCTCCTCCCCTCAGGCAGACCATGGTGTGGTTCCCTCCCTGGGGTCCCACACTGGTGGTCCCTGGCTCACCACGATAACCAATGCCCTGCAGACACAGGAGGCTGCCCAGCACACGGGTGCTCTTCTCTATGTGTGCACAGGAATCGCTGGCTCTAGACCTACGGAAAGGAAGCTGCTGCTGGTCTGGGCTGCTTGCATGGGAGCCGTTCCTATCTGCCATGACCCCTGCAGGAGCAGCCATCCTGAAGGCTGTGGGGAGAGGTTCACAGGGGGCATCATCCTGCAGCTTTGGAAAGCCTTAAGAACCCCAAAGGATAGATCTTGCCCCTGCTGGCCATACTGGAGACCGACAGTGCCCAGAAGGCCTAGCTAGGAGCTGAGAGCAAGCAGGCAGCCCGTGCCAAGGAGATTAACGCTCAGTGCTGTGTCTCTGGGGCCTCCCCTCCTTCTGCAGCAGACAGACACATGGAAAACAATGCGTGGACTCTCCTACCTCCTGCTGCAGGCTGAGAGGAAGGAAGAGCTCCCTCCCATTCAGAAACTCCCTAGCCCAGCTTGGGACATGGAGTGGTGTGGCTCTGCAGTACTGATCACACGCCTGTGTAAGATGACTTTTGGGTGGGGAGTGGCCCAGAGTTGTGCTACACACTCAGGAGAGGAAAATGCAGCCACAAGCGCAGCACAAACTGGCCTTTGTATAAACATTGCAGTCTCTTTCCCTTGGAGTCCTGCCTGCAGGGTGGCTGGTCCCTGCAGTAGGGCCCAGGGAGGGTCTGGGTGGGGCCAGTAATGGCAGGTAGCCCGGGCCTAGAGCTGCCCAGAAAGAGCTAGCGGAAGACAGAACCTCTCATCCCAGCCAGAAACGCAGCCATAGAGACACATGTGAAGAATGAGACGCCAGTGTATTGCTTGGAAATGTGTAATCTCTCCCCAGATGTCTCAGATTATCACACAGATTCACTCAGCCAACGATGGTAGTGTCTCTGGTGGGTGTCCCCAGGCAGCCGGGAAGGAGGGATCCTTCGTTCTCAGTTGAGCCAAGTATGACCAAATCCTCCATAGTCGTTTTGCTTTTTGGAGGATAAAGTAGTCAGAGGAGGAGGAAGGAGATGATTTATACAAGAGATGGCTTTCATCCCTGGATTCCAGAATGGCTTGAATCTGAATCACTTAGATTTAGATCTGTAGAAACTCTGGGGGATTGAAAAAAAAAAAAAAAAAAAAAAGGCAGAAAAAGAAAAAGATAGGGAACCGAGAGCACAAAAATAGACTCCAACCCCATGCCTAAGCATCACCGGGCAGGATGGAGCTGTGTACTTCCTTCTCCAGAAAGTGGATGGTTTTAAACAAAAATTACAGTTGAATCTTCTAAAAGCTAGAAGATAAAGCCAGACTGGGCCGAGGAAATCCAAATACTCCTCATCCCACGCACTCTCTGTTTTATGGAGGAGGATTTGGAGCACTTGGTTCAGAGTCTGGTCTGCGCTCAAGTCTTGTTTTTGACTGTTCTAGGCGATTCCGGCATTTGGTGTGCCCTTGTGGGCTTCCTGGTTTTTAAGTAGTTTAATTTCTGTTTTTTTTTTTTTTTTTTTTTTTCTTAGATCAGCTCAGTTCAATAGAGCTCTTTGCCCCAGAGGACAGCATGCGGGGCTTCTTCTGATGTGGCACCTCCCAGGAATCTGTGTCCCCCAGGCCCTGGCTCTGTCCTGTCTGCCCAGGCCATTGTTGGATGCTCTAAACGAACAAACCACAAACCATTTTTCTTTGTTGACTCCAGGGAGCCCAAATGAAAATGTTCTGTGTTCCTGGGCAAACTAGGCCAGAGCCCCATGGAACTCCATGGCCACTGCCGCCCACCCCCAGAGGACACAAACGTACTAGCAACGGTAGCAATCCCATTTTACAAGTGGGGAAACGGGTCCTGACAGATGAATGCTGCAGCAGGGATAAGAGAGCTCATTTGCGGGCTCTGAGGTGTCTACCCCACCTTCCAGCTCCAGACTTTGCTGGACTGGGGACTAGAGCCGTGGTTTCCCTTCAGTTAAGGGCTGAATTGTGCCCCATACCAGAGTAAACCTACAGGAAGCTGTTGGTCCCAACAGCCTTTGCATCTGTCGCCTCTGTCAGGGTGTCTGTTTCTTTGCCGTGTGACGGGGCCAGGGTGGGTCGTCCTCAAGTGAGGCCCAGGCACTCCTGGGTCAGCTCCAGGCAGGGCCCCCTACAGAGACTTTGACCCAGCCCCGAGTTCACTGCCATGCTAGCAGGGGCTGTGCTCTACCCCCTGAGAATCACCTGTGCTTTTTGCACTGTTGACACTGTTGATGGAGTTTTGCAATCAGAAAACACCAGAGATTAAAATGTGCCTGGCTAAGGACTTTGGATTCCAGCAGAGTGCCTAGGGATCATGAGCATTCAAGCTGTTCCTTTAAAAATCTGATTCTGTGCGGTGGTTGGTGCTGCCTGAAAGGCCATGTGGCCTGACTTCTTGCCCCTGCTCTGTCCCAGGCAGTACGGCCCCAAAGGCCAGCACACAGGCAGCTTCTGGAATGTTTGTGGTTACCCTTAGAGCTGGATTTAGGCGCGAAGCCCTTGTAAAAGGAGCTGCAGCAGGCACCAGGGCTCCAACTTGCCAAGATTTGTGTGACTGCACATGGGCTCCCAGGGGAAATCCAGGATGGAGCTGGACACCAAACAGAAGCTGGGCTCAGCCAACACAAAGTAGTCACCTGGCCCTAATGGACTGATGTCCCTTAGCCAATTTTCTCAGCAGCTCTGACTTAGCCATGACTCCATGAAAGGGCGGCATAGGCTGGGGGCCCTAGCTGCTCCTGGGGTGCTGAGGTGGGATAGCTGTGAACTCTCTTTTCATCATGCCAGTCCTGCTCGTACCCACTTGAAGGACCCCATGCCACACAGATGTGTATGCTCCAAGGTGCCAGGCTTGGACCCAGTAGCCTTCACATGTCCTTTCTCAGGAGCAAGGTAGCATCTTTATCTGTTCTTGACCAGAGACAGCCCCAAGACTTTTTATGCAAAAGGGTTGGCCTGATCCTTCCTGGCCCTGTTGTACAAGGGCCCAGGTCACAGGATGTCCAGAGGGGTGGGTCCATTGTCATCCTCCTGACTCAGCAGACCTGACATTGGTCCCAACACTGCCCAGCCTTCCCTGTGGCTTCCAACTCCTGGGCCTCGGCTTGTCCCCTACTTCACCACTTCCTTGTGTTCCACATCCTCTATGCCTTGCTCAGCCACCTGGAGGTCAAGGGGCACCGGCAGACAAGGTGAGGGGTCAGGCTGCACTCCTACCTGGCTGAGGCCCCATGGAAGGCCTACCAATAAGACACCATCCTCTGACACTTCCTCCGTGCCTTTCCCTCAGGAACTAGCAGGACAGGTCCATCCTACCTCAGTGGGGAGAGGGAGAGGGTCAGGCAGGAGGACACCCAGTCTGAAACAGGATCACAGCTACTTACCACCTGCCAAGTCTCCGTGTAGAGAGCCCACCCTGGACCAAGCCTGTGGGAAGCTGGTTGTGCAGCTCAGCTCTGCTGCCCTCTACGCAGGTGTCTCGTGTCCACACCAGACCCCTGCCACTCCTTCCACCTTTCTTCCCCCGCAATGAGCATTGCTTCAACTACACTGAATGTGGAGCAAGCCCAGGGGGCTGTTGGCTTGCTTACACAGGGGCAAGGTGACACATGGGGCCAGGAAATGTGTGTGTTCCTCCTGCTTTTCAAGTGAGACCCACAAGTGAACCTGCTGAGGCCAGGCTGTGGAGATAGCCCTCTCCTCTCAGGCAGAGCCCAGGACTGCCTTTCCCCTGGGCACAGAGTTCTCCCCAGTTGGCCCTGGACATCTCTGGAACACTAAGGTAGCACTGGTCACATCTCAAGATGAGGTGTCCTCAACATCCTCCTGTACCTGGTGCAGCTTGCCTTGTATCCCAGGCAAGAAAAATAAGGGGAGCAGTGGCTCCTGTGAGCATTTCACCCACCTCACACCCCATCTTCCTGCAGCCTGTTTGACATGGGTGGTGAGTACTACTGCTTTGCCTCGGACATCACCTGCTCCTTTCCTGCCAATGGCAAGTTCACCGAGGACCAAAAAGCCATCTACGAGGCAGTGCTGCGGAGCTGCCGTGCCGTCATGAGCACTATGAAGCCAGGTGAGGGAAGGGGCAGGGGGTACTGCTGAGGAGGACCCACCTGGCATGGGGACGGAGGGACAGTTGTGTACCAGACACCTTCAGGAAGCGGGTCCCAGATGCTGTGTTTTGCATCTGCCCCCCATACATGGCCAGTAAGATTTTGGTGGTGTCCAGTCCCTGGGGTCACACCTAGGAAATAGAGCTGCCCTCCAATCAGAAACGGGAGCCTGGGACATGAGAACTCAGCCCAAAGTCACCCCATGTCCCACCTGACTACCTCTTTCTGTCCATCTCTCCACCTACATTGGTTATGGGACCATCAGCGTGTTCCTTATCCTTCCCAAAAGCAGAGTCCACTTCAGGGAGGGCCTGGCTAGCTTTGGACACGGTCATCTGATTAGGCACTGGAGTGGGTGCTCAGCAGCTGTATGGCATGGGACAGAAAGCTCCTCCCTGATTGGCTGCTTCCTTGTCTGTGCATGGATCCAGCTGAGGTGTCTGAAGCACCTGTGTGCAGCTAGCGTGTGTTCATGCTCTGTGGTGGTCACTGTCCCTGATGGGATGTTCAGACCAGGACTTTGCCTTCTGTCTCATAGTACCTCGTCCTGGCCGACTTGTCCTGCCCCGCTGTCCACCGGCCTCAGCAGAGCCTCATCTCCCCTCGGCTCTTCCCCTCATGTCTCCAGGCAATGTACAGAGCCCCTAGCCTGCCCTTGACATCCCACTGCATGGCAGTCATGGCCCACAGGGGAGACAGCACCCCTCTAGCAAGGCTGACTTTGGGGGACTCTTTCTGTGGCTCTCAGGTCCTTGAGCTGTCCTTGTTTCAGTTGTCACTGCCCATGCTCCCTAACCTCCTATTCCCTGGTGGGGTGACATCTAGGACCTGCTAGATCAAACCTCAGCACTGCTCTGTGGCTCTTTCTGCCCTGAACAGCTAGAAGATGCTTTACTAGCAGTGACAGGGGACCCTACCTTGTCCCCTTTGCCTAGAGGAGAAAGTTAAGGGATATAGTCTCATCATGGTCTTGCTGCAAGCCTTCTAGGACTTGTGGGCAGCCTACTCTGCAGGCCTTGGATTCCTGGCCACCTAGTGCCAGTTACCTCTAGGCCAGGCTCCCTGGGGACTGCAGTCAGGCTCCATCCTGTAGTGGGAACGGACTTTCCCTGGTCCTCCTCCATCCTGACCTGGTGATTTGCCTATACCTCCTCAGACACAGCCATCCATTGAGGCACCAGATTCTGCAGCCTTGGTTGTAAGTGACTGACAGCCTCTGGCTAGCTTAGGTCCTTGGCGCTGTCACAAATCCACAGAGGTGGGACAAAGAGGTCTGGGTGGAGCCAGAGCTGAGTGAAATGGCCCGGAAGCTTCCCTTCAGCAGCAGTGGTGGTGACCTCCCAGTTTCTTTGACCTGGAGGCAGAGAGCCCCTGATGTTGATACAGGTCACAGACCCCGAACCACCCTATGCTTCACCCAGCCATGGCCCCCCAACCTTCTGCCCTGCTGTGCAGGTTCCCAGAAGAGTAGAGCAGCCCTTAAAGCAGTTCCCAGGCTTCTCTGGGAAGCAGGAGCTCAGGCTATGGAGGACCAGGTCACACAGGGAGGTCACTACAGCAGAAGAGACAGCACAATAAGGCACACAGTGCGGGCAGACCCAAGAGCCCCCACAGTGTGTCAGGCTCCAGCCCTCAGGCCCCTCATCCCACTCCAGGGTGGATTTGGCCAGCGGTGGACACTGGCATCTGCTCTAAGGACCAGCAGTGAGTTGGCTGTACTGGACTCTCCTGTGTCCCGGGGATGGTAAGGGGAGACTTCAGAGCTGCCTTGGGCCCCTGCCTGTGGCAGATCTGAAATCTGCCTTGGAATCACCAAGTGAGGGACTGAAATGGCTGGATTTGTATGCCTCTGGAGCCTTGATTTTTTTTTTTTTTTAACTGGGAATCAAACTCAGAACCTTGTCAGGTGGGTACTGTGCCATTATATCCCTCCCAGTGCTGTGAAGCCTTGATTTAAAAAAGAAAAGAAAAAGATCCTGAGCCCCAGAACAGTAATAGCCCAGGAAGTGGCTTCTCGCAGACCTAGAACATGCTGGCTCAGCATTTGGAGCTGCAAGCTTCTGCGGCCCAAAGGAGGGCCAGGGGATGACTTACAGCCGTGCTTGCGGGGCCAAGTGCTGCTCTGGAGGGGACTGCTTTGGTCATTGTCAGAGCAAACACACTGTGAGCAGGCCTTTCTTCACTGGCCTCTAGCCCAGGAGCCCCCAGAGGAGGGTAAAGAGCTCTGGGGGTACACTGGGGGCACCACCAGGTCCAAGCCCATGGGCCACTTCCTCATTTAGCCTTCAGGATAAGAGCTAGACACACCAGTGAGTCCAGGGATGGGAGCCCAGGTATTCCTCAAAAAGAGAATAAAGCAGGAAACCCTGAAATAAAATAAGCTAGTGAGTGTGACTGTGTGGCATCCTGCCTGGGGCAGTGGCTGCAGAAGGGAGCAGCATCAGGAGCAAAATTGCCTGTTTAAAAAGCAGCCACACCTCCAAGTGTCAGCACGAACAGTGGCAGGACGCAGTGCCACCAGAAGGTGGATTCATGCGGGGTGGCTTGGGCAGCACAGCCCAAGGAGAGCAAGAACCTGGATTGGCATGCACTGGCGCCAGAGGGAAGGAGAGCTCAGAGGCTTGCTCACCAGGCCCCCTTTTCTGGTTTTTTGTTTGTTTGTTTGTTTGTTTTTCCAACTATGGGATTTAAGGAGTAGTCATACAAGGAATGTGTCACTTTCTGTCTTTGTGCCACAGATGAGCTTTTATTTCTCTCTTTGCTCAGTATTGAGCACCATCAGCCCCTACCTGGTCATCAGTCTTCCGAGTGGCAGAGTGTTGGGCTGGAGATGGAGGGGCATGGTGCCTTCTCCTAGGGTCTGTAAGCCCAGGCCTTCCTCCCAGAAACCAGGACACCCCCTCTTGCTGAGGAGCATGGGAGTGGACCCAGGCCTGCTATCGGAACACAGGACTGATGGCTGCACTCCATACTGGAGATCTAAAAGAAGGAGCCAGGTCTCACAGTGAGGTTCTAACACAGGGATGCAGGATAGGCCTGGAGCTCCCATTTGGTGGGATGTTTGGTAGGCAGGGAGGTTTGGAAAGATGTCCCCAGCCTGGGCTCTGTGTCACTACACAGCTCTAGGTTTCTAGTCCTTGGAGCTGCTTAGCTGTTGCCATAGGCTGGCTGGTGAGAGTCACTGGCTATGGGAAAGCCCGGTGAGGTCTGAGCACAATCTGAATGGTTCCTCCACCCTTGGTGTCCTGGCCAGCACAGTGGCCCTACTCAGCAACCCTAATTCTGTCCAGAAAATAGCCAAGCCCACAGGCCAGTCCTCAGGGAGCCATCTACTTCCTGCTAAAAAGGGCTTCAGGATGAGTCCTCACATCTACCTCATCACCCATCCTGAGGCCTGCCTGGCCCTGCCAACTTTGGGGGCAGCCACAGGCCTCAGGCCGAGCCAGGGGAACCCTGGAGACCCCAGGCTAAGCTCAGCTGAGCTGGCTTACAGACCAAACCTCCCCCAAGTCTCTCTCTTGCCCACCTCTAGGCTTTTCTACTCAGCACAGACATGGTGGACCTCAAGGAGCCCTCGTATGAGGGGTAGAGCAGAGCCCCCACCGTACCCCATCTACATACTCTGCTACCCCTGCTGTCAGATTGGGACCCTAAAGGTCCCTCAGGGAAGAATGTGATTCCATCTGGTTCACACAGTATAGCCACAGCCTGAGGGATGGGGCAGGGTCCAGTACCCACAGAACTGCTTTCCACATGGAGGCAGAATATCGCCGCCCCTTAGCATTGAGGCGGCTGTGGCCGGATCAGCCGTCCGCCTGTCCCAGTAGAAATGCCCCCATTGTGGGTTCAACTCCAGGGCCAAGACAAATACCCTGCTGAGACTGCCTGACTGCTTCCTGTGACCTTCCAGGGAAGAATAAATAAAAACATGCAGGAGGTCACACAACGATGCCCAGAGGAGAGGCAGAAATTGGCTATCAGAATACACATGGACCCTTGCGGATACAGCCCTAGGGGAGTTGAGGAATGCAGGCCTTGGCTCCTCAGAAACATCCTGGGGCCCAGAGGAAGGATTTCTCATTGTCACTCCAGCTCAGGGAAGAAAAGAGAGCTGAGCTCACCCAGACAGGAGCCACTGGTCGGCAGCAGTCCACAGGAAGCTGTGAACGTGGGAGAATCCCATGCGTGGGAAGCCACGGCCAGGCATTGGCTTCTGGCAGGGTGGATCCAGGTTTACATGGTTTTGGCATCAGTGCACCCCACCCTCCCCATCCCTAAGACACCAGACAGGCTGAGCCCACCACAACTGCAAGGCTGTCCTTGCCCATTACCATGGAGACTCCCACTAGCTACCTCGGAACCAGTAGGGACATCCCCATATTGGTCACCTCTGTCCCCTCACCTCCCGTTTGCCAGTACCCAGCCTCCCTGGCCCTCCTTCCTGCCTTCGGCGCTACCCTTCACCATCTGCCTCGGCTCCTGTGCTCTCCTATGAGCCCTGCTTCCGGAGCCCTTGTTCATATCACTGCAAAAGCAGCTGTGTCCCAAGCCATGCAGATGATACCTGGTGCTCTGAATAGCTCTGTGTGGCTCTGTCCCTGGGCAGAGTCCTGGCTGCTTACAGGAACAGCGCCTCCTGCAGGAGATCAGAGGGGAATCTGAGGGGCCAGGGCAGGGCCTTCAGGATGGTGCTGATATACATACATGTCTTCTGCGGACCTGGGTGGTGGGGTTATGTTTCCTGGCCCTGTCTCACTCATAGATAAGAAGGAATGAGACCAACTGGCTGTACTTTCTTTGGGGCCTCATCCTGAGACATAGCAAGGAATACAGGAGAGCAGGCAGATAGGTACAAGGACCTCATCACCTAACCACAGTGCCCTCAATGACAGGAGCTGGGACAGGAAGGGGTGTTTGGGCCCCTGTGTTTATGTGTCCATCTGGTAGCAGGATGGTGCATAAATTCCCTGCTGGGATGTGAGGAACCTCACCACTAGGCTTCCACAGCACTGAGGAGCCTGCAACTTGAACAGATGCTGTTCCCTGTCCTTACACAGGGTGAGCAGGTCCCAAAGGTCCTGGTGGCACAGGATGCAATGTGGGCTGGGCTGGAGGCTGTCATCCCCCACACCAGCTTGGCCCGCCAGGCAGCTCCCTGCTGCCCCGAGGGCCTGCCCTGAGACCCACGCCCTGAACCTTTCCTCGCACACCCCCAAGCCCTGGCGCAGACAGCATCTGTCCCACGAGGGCTATTGTCCATGGATGAAGTGAGCTCTTTGTCTGGAAGTGGCTCTGAGGATGCAGCACATGGGGCCTTCCTGGCTTGGCTTAAGCCTGGGAGCCCCCCGGGGCTGTCACACTTTGGGCTGGAAGCCTTGAGGCTGTGATGGATGCTGCTAAGCTCTGAGGAGCCAGGCCAGGCCCCTCAGGGGGGTCAGGCATGGAGAAAGTGCTGCCTGAGGGGGACCAGGTAGACACAGAAGGGCAGCCAGTAAGGGGGGGTACTCTAGACATATCAAGGGCCTTGGGCACCCAGGCTCTTATTTCTGTAGAAACAGTCCAGCAGTTTCCGGAGGCAGATGGTATGGTAGTAACCCCAAGAGCACCCTGCCCACCCTGAAATTCAAGAACATAGAGGAGCGGCCTGGTGGCACATCAGAACCCTGGGTCACACAGTGGCACTGGCTCTGAGAGTCAAGAGGGAGGCCAAGGCTCCTACTCCTCAGCTCTACCGAGCCTGTGTTGTGCACTGGGCAGGGAGTCGAGCACAGGCCTGCCCTCTGAGGGTGCAGTGGGCAGCCCCAGAGTGCCGAGGCAAGTGGAGAGGTTCTGGCAGCACAGAAAGGAGCAGTTGGACAGGAACTCTCAGTGAGGGGTGAGGGCCTGCAGGGTTGGGCCCAGCCAGGAACAGCAGGTAGAAAGCACAAGTAGCAATGGAACCATGGTCTCAGTCAAGGAGTGGGTGAGGGACGAGGTTAGACATGGAGGCCAGCCAAAGGGCCTGGGCTCTGCCTTGGCCAATCTGACAGGCAGAATGGAGGATACAGTGTGGGGGGCAGGTGAGAGATGTTTCAGGGAGGTGAGGGTGAGACTCAGTGCTGGCAGGAGGTGGAAGCACCTCCTGTGGCCAGGCTCTGAGTGCACTCCGTGGAGTAGCAGCCCTGGTACAGGCAGGCTCAGATCAGCAATGCCCACTGGCACATCCCTGTGGACTCCAAGCTGCCGCCAAGGATGATGGGCAGCCACTGTGGGAGGAGCCCGCCACAGGCAGGCAGGGAGGCCCTGCAGTGTGTGCCCACCTCCCTGAGCTGGGGCCTAGTCTGAGGAGGATAACCTTGACACACTTCAGGGGCCCAGCCCTGGCTGTGGGTGTCATAACCGCCGTGCACGCCAGACACAGAGGCCAAGTTGCTGGAGGTTTAATCACTGTCCCAACCCTAACCACACACAGGCAGAAACTCCCCACTCATAGCCAAGAGAGCTATGTGCAAGGCCTTTCCCGGGGGTACTCAGGCAAGGAAGACTGGAGGCGCCATGGGGACTGCCTGAGCCGCACATCCAGGCGGGAGCTGGGCTGCCCCCTCAGAGCATGATTTATATACCTGATTTCCACCCTCCCCTCAAGTTTATCCAAGCCTACAATGGCCTTGACTTCACTATGTAGTCCAGGCTAACCTCGAACTTGAAATGATCCTCCTGCTTCAGCCTGCCAAGTGCTGGGATTATAGGCACGTGCCACCACCTCTGGCTGCAACATAACTTGCATTTAGCTGGTTGGAAAGCAGGCTACTTCTCATGGGGCTCCCTGTTACTGACTGGAGAAGGTCGCCATCCAAGAGAGCTGAGCTGAGCTGGGGCTGAGATGTTGGCCTCCACTCAGGAGGCCCTGTACAGCAGGCTGACTGGTGGGGGCCAGATTTGCACAAACATTTGGGGGCTTGTAAGACCTGAGCCTCTGAGCAAGAACAGCTGAAGTGACACACTCTACCAGTCAGGGAGACAGGAGAAGCAAGCCTGCAGGTCTGTCTAGGAATTCGCTTCCGCTGGGAGCTTACAAGAGCCTTGCTGTCAAGACAGTAGGGCAAGAAGCTGCCAACGGTCTCCAGGAAGACCTGCAGTGCTGGGACTCTTGAGGACAACGCAGCACAGGGTCTCGCATTCAGTGTTCTTGTGATGCAGAAAGGTGACCCGGCCCCCCAACGGTCCTGTGGGAGCAGGGAGGGTAAGGTGGAGGTGGGGTACAGTGAGATGGGATGGTCTAGACTGGACCACTAGGGCCTTAAGGAGGGCTTGGCTTACTGTGTGTCACGACCAACAACCCCAAGCACAGTGACCATAAAATGTTGAAACTAGGCTCTGGTTGATGAGGTGATGGACCAGCCCCTTAATACCAGAAACTAGCCAGCTAGTCAAGAGCATTGCAACTCTTGACATCTGAGGTTTAAGAGAGGAAGAGAAGCGTTCATAGACCGTATGGTAGTCAGCTGAGCTGGACCCACAGTCATTAAGTCTCCATTTGAGGAACTCCAACCATCAGAGGAAGCCCCTGCTTTGGCTGAGGGGTGCAAACTGAGCCAGCCACAGTATGTGCATGCCCAGGTCTATCCCCAAGGCCGAGCTGGTAGCTGGATGAACCTGCTAGCTTGATTCTAGCCCCGAGAACACAGCTGTGCAGGCTGAGGTGGATAATCAGGGTGACAGTGGGATCTTCCCTTTTCTTTATCTTTTTCTCTCCGTATCCTTGGGCCATCAATAAGCTCCTGATGTGGGTGTCCATCTCAAGTAGGGAAGGAGCCCAACTTGGGGGGGAGCAGGTGCCCCACTGGAGTATCTGATGGGCTTAGGGCCCATCACGTACTCCCTGCCAGCCGTGGAGGCTCAGAGGCCTTAGCCTCCTGGCGCAGCCATGAGTGGGCCCCTCACAGTGCAGACCCCTGTCCTCCAGTCTTGCAGCAGTGATCAAGGACAGTGCAACACGACAGACAGCAGGCCCAGCTCTGAGCCTAGGCAGGACGTGGCACAGAGGCCCCTGAAGCCCCTGTGGTCCTACTTTGTGGGCCTAGGCCTTGCCAGGAGGTATCGTAGGAATTGCTGTGGAATTGCCTTCTCTGGCCAGAGCTCTGCAGAGCCCTAGGCCCTCACCCGACCTGTCTGGCTCAGGGTGTCTTGGTACTATGAGCCTCAGTCAGCATGCGGCCTACCCAATCTCAGCCCTCCTGTGTTCAGAGCAGGAGGCTCCACCAGCTCAGGGTTCTTATCTGGTGCTCAGGTTGAGTGCAGGGATGGATATGGAGCTCCCTTGAAGAGGCTGAGGAGGGCTCCCTGAGGTTCTTGCGGGCATCTCTCTCCAGGCTTGCAGCCCCCTGGGGCCTACTACCACCACTAGGGGACCAGGCAGTGCTTAGGACTCTGCCTCTACCCCTGCCCCTTAGAGAGCCTGTGTGGCCCCCAAAGCTGTGTGCTTGGAAGGCTGTGCAGTGACCTTTGACCCAGAAACATAGGGCAAAACTGAGTCTGATTAGCAGCCTGGGCTTGGCTGTTTGCGCTGCCATGGAGATAGTGCCAGGGCTGTCGCTGCAGGGCAGCAGCCCCCTGCCCACCAGTGTGTGAGGCTCTGCCAGCTGCACCTTCACCCCAGAAACCTTTGCTTCCACAGCAGCTCCAAGGATGACTCAGCCTTTTTGGATGTGTAGGGATGCCCCCTCCCCCGGCCTCAAGCTTCCCCCTTGCCCCACAGGTGTAAAACCCAGGCCTGAAGCCCTGAGACAGCATTTGGGCCCAAGCCACCCCACATCTGCTACTGGGGAGACTTCTCTCCTTCTGATGGGCAGAGGTCTTATTGGGCCTACAGGCCCAAGAAGCACATGCTGGTCAGGGTGGGCACAGCCATCAGCTGGAATGTAGAGCTCTCCTGGGTTCCTGGCCTTGGATGGCAGGGACCTACCCCTGAGACACAACTCTGTATGGGGACAGAGAGTATTGAGATCAAGAGTGCTGACTGAGAAAATCAGGACCCTGAGCCACCCAACCCTTGGCCTGCTCATGGCGTGTCACCCTTAGTCCTGCCTTGAGGCCCTTCTACCTCAGCCTGCTTGGGTGCCTTGTCCCTCCCTCCCTCTGGCTAGAGAAGCCCTTCCTGTAAGTCTCCCTTTGAGACACAGCCTTCCTTTGAGCCGCAGGTGTCTGGTGGCCTGACATGCACCGCCTGGCCGACCGCATCCACTTGGAGGAGCTGACTCGCATTGGCATCCTGAGTGGCAGCGTGGATGCCATGGTCCAGGCCCACATGGGAGCTGTGTTCATGCCTCATGGGCTCGGCCACTTCCTGGGCCTTGATGTGCACGACGTGGGAGGCTACCCTGAGGTCAGTGTGGAGACATGGGCAGGTGCACCCTCATTGGGCTTGGCATCCTGGCGGCGAGTGGGGCACTGGGCGGTAGCAGGAGACATAGCAGGACAGGTGGGATGAGGTTCCCTGGGATGCACAGGCAGAGAGGAGGAGTCGGGGTCCTAGCTTGCACTCTGCGAGGGCCCTGGTCAGGCCCTGGGTACTTAAGCTTTACAGCAAGTGCTGGGCGTAGCCCCTGCCCAGCAGGGTGGTAAGCTCTAGGCTGTGTGGCACCCTTCCAGTGCACGCAGTCTCCGCAGGGTGGTGAGGCTGAGGGTGAGTCTTACTGAGGGTGCTGCACTGTGCCTGCCCTTCACGTCCTCCTGCATGTAGCTTCATCATTCAGATTCACCTTGGCTGAGCCCAGTAGCAGAGTCCTTATTGCTGTTGTCTGCCTGGTGCGTCCTCCACCTTCCAATCCCCTGGCCCAGCACATCTGTGGCCCCACACCCCATTTATACCCCAGTCCTAAGACCCCTGGCAGGAGAGCAGGGCATCTCCAGACAAGCCTTCCCCTCCCCATCTCAGGACCATCCAAAGGACACTTAAGGGCTCACAAGAGGACCCCATTGGGCAGGTGGCTGCAGCCCCCTGGGCCCCTGTGGCAGGGGCGAGCCCTCCCTGCCACCTGGCCTGGCGCCCACCATGCAGGGGGCTGGTTGTGCAATCTCTGCACACCCTGGGGCCCACCAGCCAGTTAGCCAAGACTAGGCTTGGCTTCTTGGCTACAGGGTATTTTGAAAGCACTAAGTGATTTTTTGGGGAAAAAGTTGCTCAAGAGAAGCATTATTATTCAATTATTTTTTTTCCTCAAGTGTAAACAGTTAAATTTGCAGAAACAAAATCAGTTTTAATTTCCTAATTTCTGTCCATCCCATTGTGAGCAGAAGCCAAGAGTGGAGCCTTCCAGACATTGTTAACTGGGGTTCATTATTCATTAAGTCGCCAAAGCACTTTTTTTCCTCCAAAGAAAATTGGCAGCAAACTGTTTCCATCTTTTCCAGTAAGCAGCCCTTTGTGCTCACAGAGCCTATTCTTCTGACAGATAAACGCGGTGGAAAAAAAAAAAAATACGGCTTTTCCTATAAGTGATTTGTTTTACTTCAGGCCTACAGACACATCTGGGTCTCCTCTGTCCAAGCCCAGTAAAAGTGGAGGCCTTGGAGAACCCTCTTCCCGAGCATGGGCACGGGCATGGTGTGGCATCCCCAGAAAGCCTGCTAGCCCTTGGCCAGGAGGCTTGTGTTCTTCCCTTCGCAGCCTGCAGTCCACTCAGCCCAACCTTCATCCTCAGCTTGCTCCTGCTGGCTGCCAGGCCGGTCTCCCTGACATACCTGCCCTGGCAACCCTCCCCTCAGCAGCACTGAGAGCTAAGGTTCTGAAGGGCTAACTGTACACTGCTGGCTGGGACGCGCATATCCTCTAGAGCCCTGGGACCCTTTCTTTCCACTCTCCCTGAACCCCAATTGGAATAGTGGTCCATTTACTTTTGAATGGAGAGAAGCAACTCTCCAGTTTGGCAAACCTGCCTCTTCTGCACACCTGTGCAACAGCTTGGCATGGACCCACAGGTGGGAAAGCATGGCTGGAAAGAAAGAGATAGGACCTGTCTAGCCCCTGGCTTTGACAACCATGGGGTGAAGAGAAGGAGACAGGCACTCAAGGTGCAGCAGGAAGGGAGCACCAGGGGCTAGGCATGAGCCTTCAGTGGCAGGAGCAAGACATTTCTAGAGCAGAGACCCTGGGCCATCGTAGCTGGCTCCAGATGGGAGAGGCCCTGCTCACCACAGTTCTCTCACCTGAGCCAGGCTGTCATTCCAGGCAGGACCCTCAGTTAAGGAGCACTGGGCCCCTTGAATCCCCACCCTTCTGCCCAGACTCCAGCTCTGCAGCCCAGAGCAACAGCTGTGGGGCTGGGCCCACAGCAGCCAGACATCCCTGACCAGAGCATGGCCCACCAGAGGTCAGAACACCTTCACTGCCTCCATCCTAGCCTCCTTACAGTAGGTCAGGGTGGCTGTCCTTGCCCTTGTGGAATCACAGACACAGGCTTCCCTGCTGTGCCCAGCCTCGGAGGCCGAGCCAGCGTGTTTTTGGTTACCTTATGTGAACCACTAATTGAAGTCTGATGTTCTTGGCCCCTAAACAGTCAGAAATGACAGCTCGGTCTCCAGCAGCTGAGTTTCCTGGGGGGAGCTGCGAGCAGGGCAGAGCAAACTCAGATCCTGACCAGAAAGTTAGCTCACTGCCCACTTGCTCAGAGGCCCTGGCCACAGACCACATGGGGCCCAAGGAAGGCAAGAATACTCCTGCAGGTGTGCTGGATGTCACCTGCCCTCAGCCCAGGCTGGGGCCCTGTTAGCCATGCCTGAATGAGTAGCTAGCCCACGCTGGGTGTACCCTGGAGAGGAGAGAAAATAGTTGTCACTGTGTGGATCCCACAAGGGCCGGCCACTGTTTCCCAGGGCCCAGCCATAAGGTGCAGAGAGTTCCTCTGAGAGCCACACCAGCAAGGACTGGTGCAGGGACAACTGCTGACAGGCCCATCCTGATGACAGCACCTGGAGTCCCTCTTCCTGGATGGTCACATGAAGAATGGGGTGGGGCTGGGCTGGAGGAGGCATGACCAGCGTTTCTGGAGCCAGTTTCCACGTGAGCCTTTTAGACGGAAAAATGCTGCCCTGAGCTGCTTGTGCTGGCTGTGTGCACATTAGTGCACGCCTGAGGGGAATTCTCAGGGTAACTAGAGGCCAGAAACACTCAGAATCCAGAGGTCTTGGGGCTGGTGAGATAGCTCAGCAGTCTAAAGTGCCTGCCAGGTTCAATCCCTGGTAGCACATGCCATGCCAGCCCTGCCCCCAGGGCAAGCAGAGCCAGCTGTGCATGCACACGCGCGTGCGCACGCACACACACACACACACATGAATACTAATAAAATAAGATAATAATGATGATAATACAGAGATCTTCCCAGAAGTAACTACCTAGGCTGGAGACCCCATGGTCAGACAGCTCACAAGACTGGAGCCAGCCCTACCCTGCAGCTGTCACTTGGGTCCTCCATCTCTCCACAGGGTGTAGAGCGTATTGATGAACCAGGTCTGCGGAGCCTGCGCACCGCACGGCAGCTGGAGCCAGGCATGGTGCTCACCGTGGAGCCAGGCATCTACTTCATTGACCATGTCCTGGACGAGGCCCTGGCTAATGAGGCCCAAGCCTGCTTCTTTAACCATGAGGTCCTGCAGCGTTTTCGCGGTTTCGGTGGGGTGAGTATTCACGGGCCCCACATTTTTGCTCCCAGAAGGCCCACCACCCCCACTGCTTCTGTGTGTCACCTTTGTCTCAGGACAGAGGCCCTGGTGGAGGAGGGACAGTCTTGACTTGCTCACTTGAAACTGGCCTTTATGTGGCTGGTCACTGGCCAGATGCCTCACCTCTGCTGCTCAAGGCATTTCATGCACCTTCCAGGGACAGGGTGAACAGGTGATACCAGATGGCCACGCGAGGAACTTCCTCTAGGCCAGTGATAGAATACCTTTTGGGGTTTTCCGTGATACAAACAGCACACAGGCCGTAGGCTTGTCACCACTGCTATAGGCGGTCAGCCACAGAAGCTTGGAGACCAGTTGATTCTGTCACTGCAGTTATCTATCATTTCCTCAGAAAGCTTTCCCCGAGCAGCAGGGGTCAGGCTGGAGCAGGTGGGATTCACTCATGTAGCACAGGAAGGCAGCTCCATGGTGCTGAGCATCTGTCCATCTGACCCAGGTCCGCATTGAGGAGGATGTTGTGGTGACCAACAGCGGCATGGAGCTGCTCACCTGCGTGCCCCGTACCGTGGAGGAAATTGAAGCGTGCATGGCGGGCAGGGACAAGCCCTTTACGTCCTTCGCTGGCCCCAAGTAGAGCCAACCCAGATGCCCAGCCAGGCCAGAGCCTGGCCTTGCACCCTCTCTCCACATCAGCTGGCCCTTGGATGATGAGAAATGGTGCTTAGAAACTACAGCTTTGCGTCAATATTTAATCGTACCAAATAGGACCATTTTCTAGAAAAAAAAAAAATGTATTTTCTGTTAACTTTTGGTAAGATCACACCCTTAATCAATTCTGTACTACATTTAAATGACAGTGACTTTGAAATTCTCATTGAAAATAATCTTGTTCTTCAGTAGCCACTAAAATGTAACTTGCTGCCATTTATATTACTATACATAGGAAAGATGCATTTCCAGTGTTTTCTCCCCAAAATCAATATGCAGAATGGAATTTGCAATAAAAGCTTTCCTTAAATGATTCTTTTGTACATGGCTCCTGCTTTATCCCTTTGTAGGTGAGGGCTTGGAACCCATCGCCCCTCCTGACCTCAGAAAAATAGTTATTCTGGCAGGGGCTCTGCACCCTCTGCCTCATCCTGTTCTAATCTGGCAGACGGAGGGCAGGGTGCTCTCCTAGGTGCCTATCTTGAGCTCTGAGGACTCTGATGGGCTTCAGTGTCACCTTGTTGTCTGCTGCAAAGGTTCCAAACACAGATGTCGAAACCACTGGGATACTTGCTAAACATTCCCAGGACTCAGGCTCAGATCTTCCAAATCAGACTCTCTAGGGACAATGCCCAGAGAAGTGTGTCAACAAGCACCCCTGGAGGCTCCACATGGACACGCAGGTTTTCAAATGATTCAGGTGACAGAATAGTAAAGCTCAGGACAGGACTCATGCTCCCTATTATACAGCAATGCCAGAGATGTGACTGCAGGAGTACTTGTTGACCCAACTGTGCAAGAAGATCCTTTTCTACCATGGTTACTGCCCTAATGCTAGGTTTCTGAGGGGACAGGGTTATATGCCTCTATGGATGCCCAATGATAGAACTTCACTCCCAGGCAGTGAGCCATCCATGTCCCAGCTGGCCCCTGCCAGTAATGGGATTCCTGGCCTCCTTCTGCTTGTCCTTTTGTCCCACAGCCCAACAGGACCAACATCCCCAGATCTGGCTTCTAGAACTCTGCACACAAGAGTTCTTCACACTCTTCCAAGTATTTCTGAGCCAAGACAAAGGGCAAATGAGAAGAAAAGATGTCATAGCAGAGAACTAGCCCCAGCTAGGAACTTTTTGAGAAGTCACCAAGTGGTTTAGTAATTATTTATTTCTTCCTATGACCACAGCACAAAAGTGTTTATGCGGGCTGGGGAGATAGCTCAGTAGAATAAGCACTTGCTTGGCAAGTGCAAGGGCCTGAGTTCAATCCCAAGTTCTGAAAAAAAAAAAACCAAAGTGTTTATGATGTGCTAAAAGCCAGGGCGGGGGTTAAGCTGCAATGGTGAGTGCATGTGTCGCATGCAGGAGGCGTTGGGTTTGATCTCCAGCACCACCAAAAGTAACAGCACATCTCAGTTCCACATCATGATCTTTCTTGCTTGCCTTACGGTTTTCCAACACCAACCCTTGAGGATTTCTGCCATTGCAGACATGTGCCATCACCCACTGGTGACAGAGCAGCTTTAGAAATGATTGGGTCTTTCTGTGCACCAGATGAGGTGTAGAGTTTGCTAAGCATTTCTTCACATGCTGCCTGGCAGACATGGTCGGTGTACAGGACTTCAACTTCCGTCACCTCCAAGTGAAACCAGCCTATCTCAGGCTGCACTAGGTCCTAAGTTCGATCCTCAGTACAAAAAAAAAAAAAAGCATATGAATGTATCACACATTTTTCTCCCCACAACCCTCAGACTGTCCATACCAAAACTGCCCATTTCACATAAACATTTTCTTTCTTTCTTGTTTCAGCACTTTTGTTTGTGTGTTTATTTATTTTTATGGCTGGCTCAGCCTGCCCCGAGGGCAGGGCTGGTGCAGCATGTGGTGCCAGGGATCAAACCGCGGTCCCTGAAGCCACCTAAGCTTTCCTAAGCAGGCACTTTAGACCACTGAGCCATCCTGCTGGGCCCCTCACATAAACATTTTCTATGATCATCTCACAAATAGACGAAAAACAAGAAATCACAGTAAATTCCCTGTCCAACATGGGCACTGGGAACATAGAGATAACAGTCCAGCTCACTAGGAATTCTTTGATGGCATAGGACCCAGCTGGCCAGCAGTAGCCACCTTTGCTGCCTCGTGTTTGTGAGCTGTATCCAACTGTCTCCAGCCTCTACAGAAATTTACAAAGCTTCAAAAACCACACTAGGGACCCTACCAAAAGGTTATTATAGTGCTAATGCCTTCCCCAAACTCTGCAAGGGCCTCACGTATTCACTTAATAAATGAAAAATCTGTTGTCCCAGTACAGTATGAGACTACAAACATGCAAAGCTGTGTTGCGCAATGAAAAGTGCTATGAAAAAAGGAAGAGGATTGACCTCATAGAGGACGGGGGCAGAGACAGGAAGGGTTTGAACTAAAAAGCAAAAGGGACACTACTGGGACCCGGCAGGATGGCTCAGTGGTCTAAAGCGCCTGCTTAGGAAAGCTTGGGCAGCTGCAGGGACCGAGGTTCGATTCCCAGCACCACATGCTGCGCCAGCCCTGCCCTCAGGGCAGGCTGAGCCAGCCATAAAAATAAACAAACAAAAGTTCTGAAACAAGAAATAAATAAATAAAAGAATTTAAAAAAAAAAAAAAAAAAAAAAGGACACTATATTCTGAATGTAAGGAACTGCAAAAGAGGGAGAAAGGAAGGAAAAGTTTGGCAAGATGAAATGGAGCCATATCACCAGATTGGTCTCATTTTGCTCACTGTGGATATAATGGAATGGTTCTGGAGAACATGGGACAAGTGCTGTCCCAGGGGACCAATGAGGAGCCCATCCCCAAGCCTGGGGAGGAGAGGATGGCTCTGCACAGAGGGGTTGGAAGACACCAAGCAGACAGGCTCCAGACACTACTAGGAGGTAGAACTGAAAGGGGGTGATGCAGAAAGGCTCTGATGGATGCTCTGAAGGGAGCAGCTGGTGTTTGGGCTTCAGCAAAAAGGGCATCTGGGGCAGTGAAAGCAAACCCATTTTCAGTAACAAATAGTCCACTGTGGCACCCATGCCCTAGGCTTGCCACTTCTGTACTCTTCAGATACACATTGGCAGTGAAAGTTGGTCTCAAAGTACTTTTAAAGTTACTTCCCCAATCTTTTTTTTTTTTGATAGTGTTTCCTGCTACACTTGTGATCCTGTCTCAGCCTCCCCAGCACTGTCATAGGTGTGTGCCACCAACCCGGTCCAAGGGCTGGCACGGCACACAGGATACCTAGAATCGAACTCAGGTCCTTGCTCTTGCCAAGTAGGCACTTAGACCACCGAGCCTTTTCCCCAGGCCCAAAGTGCTTTTATTTTTAAAAGATCTGGCACTTCCACAGAGAATAGTCTCTAAATTCTCCCATCATTGGATTCCAAATTATAACTCATTCATAAAAATGAAATAAGACATCCTATCCACAGAGATTACTGAGTTTTCATGAGAATGCAGCAAGCAGACATTTATCTCCCAAGACACGAAAGAACTGAAGGACCATTGTTGTATCTTAATGCCATCTTCCCTTGAAGTAATTCAAATCAACTTCTTGGACTCAAAACATTGAAGACACTGGTAAATGCATCTCTTCAACCCAGCCCCAGGATGCAACAACATGTAACTGAAGATGGCATGCATACTATAAAACTTTATTAAAGGCAAGGCCATCTACCTCAAAACTTGCTTCCACTCCATGAATGTAAACATATACTCAGACAGAAAGTGATGAAGCTGAAGTCATGTGTCATTTTCCCTACCCTAGTGTATACACTTTAGGCCAGGTACTAAAAAGTACAACTAAAAGTGCACTTCATGTTTAAAGAAAACTACTTCCCTATCCAGTAAGGAAAACTTAAAGCGTCTCCACCCTTACCCCACCCTCACCCAAGGCAACAGGAAAAGCCAGCCCAGCTCCAGCAGGCTCTGAAGAGTTGTTTACACTTGACTGCTTTTTGGAATCTAATGTGAAGAACCCACAATGAAATACACTCATTGTTCCAAAAGGTTTTATTTTAGAATTTATTGAAAGAAATAAAATTATATTAAAAAAATAGAGTAATCTCACAAACTGAAAGCCAGGAACAAAAAGAGCAAGTTAGTACTTTTTCCTGAGAGGCAGATCTAATTAGCTGTTGAATGGACTTTTTCTTTCTTACCTTTTGTCAAACAAAAATTACTTTCCCTATTTCTAAGGCATCAAAAAGCACCAAGTGCTAAGTGGGTTGTTCAGGTACAAAGTTTCAGCCCTCTAAAGGGGATTAAGAAACATCAAAAGCTGCTGCTACCTTTTCCTTTCTTTTTATATCACACTGTACATACTTCTACTTTTTACATAAAGTTGAGAATTTTACACTCATGAATTTTAAAAACGTGGTCATATTTTAGGAAAGCCTGACTAGTTCTTAGAACATGCAAAGCATCTGACCTGACAACCCAAAAACTGAAAGGAGCCAGACCCACTCTCACCATCTGCAGCTGAACGAGTCAAAAGGCAGCCAGCGATGTCCCCTACAATCCTAAGCCCTAAACCACAGGACCTGCATGTAAAACAGATCAAATCTGAATGGTTCATAAGTTACAAACTCACAACAAATGTTTCCACGGTCACTTTACAATTCCCAAGCTCTAAACTTACTCCCCGTCCTCGGATTTCTCTCCATTTTGTACTGATAAATCTACCAAACTAAAAACTCATATTTAAGCACTTGAGTAAAATAGTCAAGACACTGGTTAAGATTTTTATTCTCTGTATGATTGCTTGTGCTCAATTCTTTGTGTTCATTACCTGTTGCACAGGCAACAGGAAAGCTTGAATCAGTTTTCTCCAACTCCCAATCTTATGCTCTGACATCACATACTGAGTACATAAACCTGATTCCCTACAAATGTTTTTTCTATCATTGGTAACCACGCATTCCATGGTCATCTATTTGACTGTTTTTAAAATATGGGATTAAAATGTAACACCTATTACAGGTGTTTATAAAGATTCAAGCAGCTGAACTACATCTCCAATTAAGTTAATTATATAATATCAATCACTCAGCTGTTAGATTCAGGAGGACTCTGTTGGTAAGTCCTGGTTGTGTGAACATCTACCAACTATATGAGCAGATAGATACTCCAGAGGAAACTGCTGTTGGACCCTAACTTACACACACAAAAAACAACCCTCTCGGTTGTATGGGGAACTAACTGTCCTCGAGAGAAGCATTTCATAGAACAACACTTGGCTCCAATCTCACATTTGCAAGGAACTTGTAGCGCTAAATATCTTTGCTGAGCTGTAGGCTCTGTGTTGTTTTCTGCCCAGGAGTACAGCATAGTCAGCACACTTCCACCAAACCCAGGGTGCCGCTTGAGTTACCGTCTGGTCACTTTATCCCAAGTCTTAGCAGGAAATAGCAGTGTGGCCTGAAGTGACCACAGTCAAATAAGAAACCTAGTAACACAGACCTAAAGTGAGCCTGTCTAGTCAGCACCCAGGCACAAAACGACACAGAGCCAACCAAATGCAGCTAGAACCGTGATAAAAGACAAAGTTAAGATGATCTAAACTACCAACACTGATGCAACACAGACTTCGAGGTGCCCTACTAGTGACTGTCCTTTTTTTGTCTCCAGAAAAAATGTCTATATCCTGAGTTTTACCAGCATTGTCCTTCCAAAATAATTTATGAGACATAAAAGCATACAATGAATCAACAGAAGCAATGGTACACAAAGTCTGGAAGAACAGCCCACCAGCTAAGTTATCACACAAAAAAAACAAACATATATTTAAGTGAAATAAGTTAGAAGGTTAAAACCTTTCATTTTCAAGTTTTCTTAGACTACTGTTTTGAGAGATGGCATGGAGTTGATATATTTTTCTAGTAATTTATTTGATTAAGATTAAATACCAAAGTGTTACTTCACAATAAATTTTTGCCTTTTAAGTCATGGCCCTATAGCAGTTATTTTGACCACAGAAAAAACTACCAGCTGAATATTTCAAATTAATCAGTAACTAATGGTGCCAAACTGTTAAAAACATTTTATTTAGTAACTTATCTATCAAAATGGTATGAAAAAAACAACTCAAGTTTACTAGCATCTATAGAAACTAAAATTCTGGTACATAAATTAGGTTTGTCTCTTTAGGACATGAAGTAATACCAATCGAATAACCCAAAGGTCTTCCTAAATCATAATCCCACTATGCTTTGCTTTTTGTCATTTCTATTTTTTTAAGCCACTGAACTGCATACTGCCTTTAAGATAAGGAGTTTATTTAATCTGACATCAGAAATTACTCCGAATTATGAAAAATTGATTTCTCTAGACGTACAATAAGTTAGAAATCACAAAGTTAACACAGATGGAATTCAACTTTTCCTGGTCCAATTACTTACATCTGTTAAAACTGAGAACCTTCTGTATGACCTGCCAGTCCCTGTCAACTTAAAAAAAAAAAAAAAAAAAAAACAATTTCCTGGGAAGTCAGGATTTATTAAGAACACTAAGGTCTGGGACATGTTTTTTTTTTGTTTTTTTTTTTAAATTTTACCATACACCTTAAAAATTTTTGCTTCTCAATTCCCACCAAAATTGACATCATGTAAAGCCAGATATTTAAATGACATACGGCTATCACAACTCTTCAGTGCTGATCCTAGAAAATAACCTCCAAGGATCTCTGAATAGCGGAGAAGACACATTCAGCTGTGAACATGGATGGTGTGGGTGGCAACACCTTTAATGTCCAAGCCATTGTGAGTGTGGAAAGGGCGAGGCCTACGGTCCTGCAGCATCGGAGTTTGTGGTCGTACTTTCAGTGCTAATGGGCTGCACGTTGTCTGCAAGGTTGTGCGCATGCTCAAGGAACAAGTCTTTCAGTACACTTAGTTCCTTTGTCAGCAATTTAATTTTTGCTTCTAACCGTTCATTCTCCTCTTTCAGCTGATTGACTCTTTGCAATGTATCTTGGGCTTTCTGCTTGCTTTTCAAGCGGCTCTTCTTCACAGCCATGTTGTTCCGCTCTCTGCGCTGCCGGTACTCGTCACTGTTTCGATCCATGGGTGAGCTCTTTTTGCTCTGCTTGCTTGGAGGCGCAGCTTTGCCACCTCCTCCGGGGCCAGCAGGCACAAGCTGAGGAACCTGCTGCAAGCCGCTGGCATGTGCCTGAGGATGAATAACACTTATCCCGTTCACTCCTGGAGCACCGTTCTGTGGCACCGTCTTGCTCATCTGGCCTCGCTCCTCTGCCAACACAATTAGGTAGAAATGAGAGCGCGGGGAACAATCCCTTCCACGCTGTACCGCCAAAGAACTTCACATATACCTATTTAAAAATAAATAAAATCCACTAAAAATTTGAAATGACAAACAAATCAGCTTAAACTTATACGTGCCTACCACAGCAGGCCTCCATTAACTGATAATGGTGAGGTCTACAGCACCTGCCAACTAACTTTTCCACCGTGTCAGAAGTCTACAGCATTTCATTTATAAGAGAAAGTTACAGTTAGAGCAGAAGCACCACAAGGTTCCTGAGGGTACTGCCCAGCTGTGATTCTTACCATGAAGAGACAGAAGAATACCACTAATTAGCAAGTGCACAGAAACTAATAGCACCTGACAATCTGCCAAGGAGAAATTGGAGCTGTTTAGGGTTAACTATGAAAAGCTGGGTCCTGTTATAGTAGGGAAGTCACCTGTAAGGAAAGGGGACAAGCTTTAAATATCTGGTTCAAGTCAAGTTAGAAAGTTGGAGTGCCCAGCCTACAACATTCAGGAGAACTATTAAGCTACGACCTCAGATTCTGTATTCAAATAAGCAGAGTGAGTCATCAAGGCCTTGCCTCTGCTCCCACACTGTCTTTATGGAGCATTTTCAAAGGGGTTTTTGTGTATTTTTTTACAACCTCAAGGGAGAGCCTACTGCACTAAGTTGATTTCCTGAATTTAAGAACTCTTTAATAGACACCCGGTATGTGCCCTTGCTTCTGACGTTTTTCTTCTTGACATAATACAACGTCTAACCCTCTCAACCTGAAACCAAGGAAAAACTAAAAGCCTTAATGATATATCCTAGAAGTGCAAGTGCAGGGACTCATGCTGGACAAAAGACTGAGCAGCTGCAGGGCCACCACTCACTTGTCTGTCACTGAATGAGCTCAGAAGACATGCCAGTTCACAAGCACTGTCATGCTGCCCATAAAAAATGAAGTCAGAGCTTCAAAAACTGCTCAGATTTGGATGCCTGGGAATCCAGCTAAGTCCCTACAGTCACCTGGCATATCCAAGCACAGCTCTCCTAACGTCGCAAGGTTAATACACAAGAACTGAGGCTAGTAGGGGCTGTGGAGATAGCTCCATGGCAAAGTGCTTGCTGGGCAAGTGCAAGGTCATGAGTTTGAGCCCCTGGTCCTGCAAAAAAAAAAAAAAAAAAAAAAAAAAAAAAAAAAAAAAAAAAAAAAAAAAAAAAAAAACTGAGGCTAAGTGAACTGTGTCCACCAAGATGTTACAGCACTGAGGACTTTAGAAGGCAGTGGTATGGACCACAAAACTAGTTGTTCTTTATCCCAAAGCTGCTAAAATACAACACTGGAAAAAATCTGGGTCAAAATTACAGAACTATCCCAAAGAATGCCACTACTCCACTTATTGAGAAAATTCACTTAGGGCCAGGGGGATAGCTCAGCAGTCTAAGCACCTGCCTGGCAAGCACAAGGCCCTGAGTTCCATCTCCAATACCACATGCCACTGAAATCAGGCATGGTGGTGCATGCCTGTAATCCCAGTGCTTGGGAGGCTGAGACAGGAGGATCACTGTGAGTCTGAGCTGCATAGTAAGACCCTGTACCAAGTAAATAAGTAAATAAATAAATGTTCACTTAGTTACCAGTAGTTTCATCCAAAACTTTAGCCAAGCATTTCTGTAAATACGTTTAGTCTATTTTTCAGTCTTTGCCTTTAAAAATGCATATATTATCCCTGTCAGTTTTTAAAGCCATGCAATCAGCCCTGAGCTGGTGGATCATCCATTAGTCTCATTCCAGCACCAGGCAAGACAGAAAGCTCCCTTTCAAACGATGAGGGGTATCTACCCAAAGCCCAGCTTTAGTAATGGACCATGTTTCTCGAAAATTTCTTACGTTTCCTAATTGGTCTTCCAGTTAAAGTGACTGTCTGGTGTTAATTGGAGCCACAACAGTGCTATCCAGGGATAAAAAGCATAAAGGGAAGGTAGCTGTTCTATCAGATCACTAAGAACTCTAACACCTCTCCTGGGACTGACCTTATCACAATCATATTCATCTTAATTACCTCCTTTTTAACTCTTGAGATACTAATTCTATTCTTAAATCTTTAAAGCCAGTTTCTACAATCAGTGCAGCCTAAGTTCAGAGATCCAAGGACAAGCTAGATACCAGGTCAAACCTTATCTTGGTGCTGGCTCGCACAGCTTTGCATAGCCCTGGCCCTTCCCCTCCTGGGCTTCGGGTTCCCTAGGCGCACGTGACTGCTAGATTACCACCAACTCTAGGCACGCTTACTCATTACAGGCTCCAAACGCAGCAGTGCCGTGCATGCCTGTTTCTGTACCCAAAGGTACAGGAATAGGGAAGGGCTCTTTTACCTCAGTCTGACTCATCTCACCAAGGCACTACTCTGAAAGACGAAAGCAGGGTTTTGAGTGAGTACTTTGGCCTGAAAAGGAAGAGCAGCCACCAAACCCACCAAAGTGTAAAACTTCATGTTTTGTATTTTAAAATTCTTCAACCACAGGCAAGCTATGAAAGGAGCTCTTAAAACAAAAAGTTTAACCAAGAAGAGCTGACTTAGAAGATAATTCCAGTTTATCAACACCAAATTTAAACCTCAAGTGTGGCGCCTGTGCAGACAAATACTCCCAAGTTCAGTGTACTGAAGCAGGGTGGTGCCCTGCTTCTGCCATGTCCATCATTCAAGCAGGAAGCCATGGTACAGTGAAAACCAATCCTTCTTAAGCGGGGTTCCTGAGCCAGCAGCATCACTCCAGGACTGCACAAATGTTAATTCTCTGGTTCACCAGACCTACAACTCAGTTCTGGGCATAGCTCTCAACAATTTCATTTTACAGGGCCCTCTAAGGGATTTAAGTGTCACTATAGTTTGGGAACTACTGTAAATAAGCAGTGGATTTGCAGAATGTGGACTATATGAGTAACAGCTTTTTTTCCATTCAAATTTCTTCAAGCAATGTTCATTCAAATCAGTGACATACCAATAGCTAGTATGTTATGAGTAAAAGAAAATCACTTGGGGAAATAAACTTGTCAAGAATTTGCCTAGCCCTTTGGTCACTTTTTTTTTTTTTTTTTTCTCCATACACTAGAATGAGATATTTCCTTCCCAAAGTAACTTCTCACTCAATTTCCTTAGTGAGGATCAGCTCATCAAAATAGTCACAGATGCTTCTCCCTTTTCCCAAACCTGTTCAATTCTCAGGAATCTGACAATTCCATCTAAAACAAACGAAAACAGAAGAAATACTACGTCTACCATTTGGCCCTTCCGAATGCCACAGAACCTATGTCAGGTAAAGGTGACATCATCAGGAGCACTGTCTCCAGTTGGGCATTATGACCACCAACCACTGTCTCTAGAGCAATCTAACACACACCCCGAGTGTGTCACACCCGCCTCCCCAGGCCCTGCTTCCTTATGCTGGACTCTTCAACAATACCAAGCCACTAAGAGTCTCCTAAGTAGTCTCTGCTTTCTTTTCTTTGTGCTTCTGTCCAATTTGTTCTCCCATTCTGTCAAGTCCGACTCCCTGTAGGCTACATCAGAGGCAGTGCTGTTCATCTTCACATGTGAAAGGAGGGCCATCCCTGCAGGGAGAACGTAAATGGTCCACTGGGGTGCAAGAAAACAGACATGCTTGTTTAATGTCACCTTTTAAACCTGATTATGGTGAGTTACAATATTCACAACAAATAGATGGGTTATAATTATGCATACAGAAGCTCTGGCCAAAGCTCACGTCACCAGCCCTCTCAGTGATCTGCTTGGAATTGTGGCTAGGTGCAGTTATCATTACAGGGAGCAGGTGAGGCACTTCAGACCCTAAGACTAAATTCAGTTTAAAGAGGCCCTTGGCGGCTTGCTCGAGGGGCTCACCATGTGCTGTGTAATTCCACTGGGGTGAGACTGCTTCTCCAAGATCACAAAGCCGCGCTGACAACATAATGTACTCTTAAGAACTTAACAGATATTTTGGGAAAGAAAAATGAAGTTCTCTCTCCACCTGTTTTTTAGGCACGTATTAAAAAATAAATAAATAAATCAAACCAGCCAACTACGCTTTCCAGAAGCAGGAAACAAGGAACTGAAATATTTTCAGCTTACCAGCATCCTGTAATTATTTAACCTTGTTTACAGTCTCTGCAGAAACAGAGAACTAACCTGGAGAACAGCTTATAACCTAGAAATAGCTTATCCAACTGGTAATACCTAACTAGATCTCAAATGGGAGTGTATGCAGCTGGGGATACAGCCCAGTGGCAAAGCCCCTGCCTAGTGCACATGATGCCCAGGGATCAATCAATCCCCAGCACCACACATACAAAGAGGAAAAATCACCCTTTCTGATGCAGAATTTCTTAGTAAAATAAAGCCCTCACAGTAATTTCTTTAAAAGTCACATTTTGGGGAGGACACAGGTTTGCATTAAATGATACTCAAGGATTTTAGTGAGTCCAAGCTAGGAAACAGAATTCCCAATTTTGGTGGCATGCACCAACATTAAAGCTTTTTTAATGCAGAGCCATTTTGGAATGCCACCTCACAGTATAAACTTCAAATAACTAAAAACATAAAAAAACGTTTAACCTGAGGACTAGAAACATAAAAGCTACTTGGAAAGAGACTGTCCTGCTCAAACATGCATCCCATCCTCTCTTGCACACCTGTCGCCTAGTTTCCTGTGTTTCCTCCAATCATGCTAAACTCTTCCTTCTATTCAACTGGTGGACATAGCGTGTTTTAGAGTAGGTCCCACGGCGAACTGCAGACGTACACCAGTAAAATATTCTCTTCTTTAAAAAAGCCATGTACTTAAAAGTGGTGCAGACCTATAATCCCTTAACTGTGGGAGGCTGAGACAGGGAGATCAAAAAGTGAAGAGCCCAAGTTAGCGACAAGAGACCCTGCATCAGAATTTAAACAGGCCCTAGGTTCAACCCCTAGAAACACACACACACACACACAAATCTCTCTCCCTATCACTCCAGTCCCTCTCAGAAGTCTGGGCCATCCCTAACTGCGTCGTTTCGGCGCGACAAGAAAAGTGGCATTGAACTAAGATAAGACATGGTCCACCTTCTATTTTGGGAACACCCTTCATCCCCGGGGGCCAATACGAGCCTGGCTTGTCACAGCACGTTTCACAGACAAGAGGGCCAGGTTTTGGAGGGGAGCACACCTAGTCCTGCATCCCGTCCCCAACCCGGCAGCGAGGAGCGCCGGGGGAGCACGGGGGTCGGCGGGCAGCGCCTGGGCGTTGGGCCGCGGCCACAGATGAGCTCAGCCCCGCCGGGTGTTGCCCGCAGGTTGCATCAGACGCCGCGCGGGGCCCCCGCCCGCGACTCGAGCTGCAAGGGGCCTTCCAGGCCAACCGACAGCCTTTGGCCGACCCGGCCCGATCCCACGCGAGCAGCCGCCTTGGCCGCGGCCTCCTCCTCCTCTTCCCCACTCTCTCGCTCGCCCACCGCGGCCTCCTTACCTGCGCCTCCAGCCCGCCCGCCCCCAGGCGGCCTCCACTCCGAGCGGCCCCGCGCGGCACGGCCTGATCCGACCCAGGCCTCCCAGCCTGCGAGTCCGCGAGGAGGAGCGACGATTACGAAACCGGCAGCCTCCGCCCGTTCCGCCGCCGCAGCCACCGGCTTCCCCTCCTCGCCGGGACGGCGCGCGCCGCGACCGCCTCCACGACCAATGGAAGCACTGTCCTGAGAGCGAAGCTCCTCCCCTGGAGATGGGCAGCAATATTAGCCAATCACAGGCTGTCTGGCTGCGGGGGACGGGCGCGAGGCCGAGGCGTTCACCTCTGCAAGGCGGGACCGACGGGAGTGGGAGGGTGTGGCGGGGGCGACTGTGGTGCGACTTTACGCAGCTTGAGGTCTTTACGCTCTGGGCGTTAGGTGGCGAGGGCCGGGAGTTGTGCGTGATCGTTGTCTAAAGTTCCCTTCGAGTCGGAGACCTGAAAACTGTGTTTTTGGAAGGACATATCTGCCTTTGGAAAACAGCATTTGCTGCGGTGCATTTTTGAGTTAGAGACTTGTGTTTTGGTGTCTCCGTGTCCGGAGAGAGCTCTCTCGCGGTGTTCCTCTCGGGGCTTTGCGGAAGTCCCCAAAGACACGCCTCCCCGGGGCCGGTGGAGGTGCCCTAGTGATAAGAGGCTAGAAGGAAGTCCCTGATTATAAGAGCCCTGAGGGTGATTGCAAACTGCGTGGGCCTGTGTGCATGTGTGTATTTGAGAGGGAAAAAACTAATGCAGAAAACATTTCCAGTGTAAGATTACTGTTGCTGACTTGCTCGTGAAAACTGAAGGCTATCGCTCATTGTTAGGATGAAATAAATTGAATTTGTGCAATTGATTCCTTGCTAGTGATTTTTAGGTGAAAAAATGAGACGTAATCCAGTTTGACTTATTTAAGACAGTGCTAAGGAAGATCTGAAAGTGAGTTGGGGTTTTTTGTTTGTTTTTTTTTTTTTTTAGTCTCTTTTTGTTACAGAGTTAGTTTGTTGCGGGGGTTGTCTTTTTGAGTCAGGGTTTCTGTGCAATTCAGGCTAGCCTTGAACTCACTTTGTAGCCCAGGCTGGACTCAAATTCACAACAATCCTATCTCAGCTCTCCTGAGCGCTGGAATTACAGGCTAGCGTTGTGAAAGCATTTGTTAAAACCAGGAAGCACCATAATGGGTGGAGGGCAGAGTATGCCTGATAGATTTGATTGCTTCCTCTTTAGCAATTCTTATCGTTCAAAAATACAGACACAGTGAAAGAGGAAATATTTCTTCATCACCCAAACCATGGCAGCAACTCACTGCCTCAGACTTGCTTCGAGGAATCACAAAGAGATGATAAAGCATCTGCCAAAAAAAAAAGAGAAGGAAAAAAAAGAAAGTGGCTGGCACGGTTGCACAGCTACTGTGATGGCTGAGAAAGTTCAAGGCCCACCAGGGCAACTTAGCAAGACTCTGCCTCATACATAAATATATAAGGGCAGGTGAGATAGCTCAGTAGAATAAGCACTTGCCTGGCAAGTGCAAGGGCCAGGTTTCAAACCCCAGTTCTGCAAAAGTAAATAGATAGATAGATAGATAGATAGATAGATAGATAGATAGATAGATAGATAAGTGCCAGTCTCTAGTAGAGCATCTCTGGGTTAGATTCTCAGTATTAGCAAAAGTAAATAAAGCCAACAAGCTAGCTCAGCAGACTAAGCACCTGCTTAGGCAAGCTCAGGTACTGCCAGCCCCACCCCCCTGGCACACTGAGCTGGCCACCAACCCTGGGCATGATGGTGCACACCTGTAATCTCGGTGCTGGGAAGGCTGAAAACAGGAGGATCACTGTGAGGCCAAGCTGTGTAGTGAGACCCTGTACCAAATACAAGAAAAAAGTAAGAGTGAATGCTGATAACCCCCAGAAGCACACTGTAGAGAATGCCGTGGTGTCACCAGAAGCAGTAGGTCTCCTTCACAATGGTTGTGTTCTGAGCCAAATTTCCTTTAATATTTTAACATTATTGGATTGTTTTGTTGTTTAGAATACTCAAATTTAAGATTTCCTAATCGATTAAGAATTGTATAGAGGTGAAAAGAAAAAAACTTGTGTAAGTATAGTCAGTTGTCACTGGTTTTGCAAACCACCCTTCCAGGCTGTTCCTGTCTCTATTCGGTCTTCCACACCCAGGAGACTTGGGTATTCATTTCCTCTTCAGCTAGTAGCTGATAATTTGTCTGCTCAGTTTATAAATGTTTCCTTAGAGCCAATTGTGCTAAGCTATGCCAAATGCTGGAACGTTGGCAGCGAGAGGACACAGTCCCTGCCTACACCAAGCTTACACTTGGAACCAGGGAGCCAAGCATTCACTAATTAATGCCTTTTCTCAATTACCACTTCCACAGATACTACATGCAATATGGTCACCCTTTGAGTCAAAGAAGACCTGAAAGATGAGAAGGTTTAGTCTCAGAGGCACAGACGAAGTGGATGTCAGAGGGAATGTCTTATCTACAGGCTATGTGATGGGAGAAGTATAAGGCCAAAAGGCCAAAGGGGAGGGCCCCAGTATAAACTGGTAAGACAGTTAAGGCCACACGAGCCCAAAACATGGTTCTGAGGTTTACCCCAAGAGGAAACTGGCAGGACGTGGTAGCCTATAATCCCAGTAGTCTGAAAGGCCAAGGCAAAAGAATTGCACATTTGATTTTAGCCTAGCCAACTTAGTGGGACACTGTCTCAAAGAATAAAAAAAGAGATTAACATTGACCCTATGTTGTAAACCCTGTGGTATTTTTGTAGAATAATGCCTCTCCTTACCAGATCCAAAAAGTAAGAACAGGAAAAAAAAAAATTGTAATTTGAAATCACTTATTGCTTGAAAGCCAGATAACTAGAAATTAGCTATGCAAAGTTAAGGTAAATTAGTATGCATTCATTTGGGAAATTTCTGAAAAATTAACAAATTAACCACCTTAGGCAAGAGAGCTATATAGTATCTTTTTTCTTTCTTTTTTTTTTTTTTTTTTTTATTCTTCTAATACTGGGTATTGAACCCTGGACTACTCTACTACAGAGCTACACCTCAAGCCCCTTTTGTCTGTTATTTTGAGGCAATGTCTCTAGCCCAGCATGGCCTTGAATTTGTGAACTTCCTGCCTTAGCTTTCAGAGTAGCTGGGATTACTAAGCCTATGTCACTGGATGTAGATATATCTATATATCTGCTTATGTGGAATGAAATGACCTCATGCTTGTAAGGCTCTATAGTGTTTTGAAAGTTAAAAATACTGGGACAAGTTTGTGTCTCAAAAAATATATATTTGTGATTTATTAGCAATAATATGCCACTGACCATACATTATTCTACATTGGTTAGGGCTCTTTTCATTGCAAATAAGTGAAAACCATCCCTGACCAGCCTTAGCATGTGAAAGGATTTGGCAAAAGATGTTAGAGCTCTCTTCATGAAGTACAAGGTCACGTCAGATCGAGAACTAAGAACTCAGAAGTGTGTATGTGTGTGTTCAGCACTGATTTCATTGCTCTTTCTGCTTACACAGTTTCTTCCCATGACCACTGGCAGGCTTAGTGTTCACATGTTCTTTCACTAAAGAAATACCAAGCCTCTTTTTAAAGTTCCTACTCCAAAAACATAAGGCAAGGACTCTAAGACTGGCCCAGTTACAGCAAGTGCTCATCCTTGAATGACCAAAAGGACAGCAACAGGTCACTTTGTACTAATGCAGCAGCTCTAGAGAGGATTTAAAAGAAATGGGAGTGAGGAGCTGAGAAAGCCATGCATATCCACTTCAAGTCACAGATCATTCCAATAGAAGCCGTAGTCACTTTGGCAGACTGATGAATTTTTTCTCATGTTCCCATCCTTAAGGGTAAAATTTAAGCTGTCATCCCCACCAAAGTCCCTTTGGGAACATTATCTGGAATCCTGACAGCTAAGACACTAAGTGGTTGCCTTAGAACATTCCTAAGTTCATAGTGAAGTCTTGTGCAAACGGGTTCAAGCTTGAGCCATTAACAGATATAAGGGATGTCCAGTTTTCTGAGTGTCACATTTCATTATCCTGTGATCTCAGACACATCCTCTGAATACTAGATAGATGTGCAACGTGAGCACGTTGTCATCTTTGCACAGAGGAGAACTGTGTGATGACTATACCCATTGAAAAAGATAATCTGTATTTGTCGTGGGCCCTGGAAGGTCTTCTATCTTCACTCCTCTGAATACACATAATTATATGTGACAGAATGATTGTAGTGGGAGTTATCCCAGAACCTATGAAGTATATCAGCCTAAAACTTAAGAGAAATAGGTTTTTGCTTATTTCAGATGCATGTAACACCAGTCTCCACTACGGCTGTATGATGAGCTTTGGAGACAAAACAGGATGATGTTGGCTAGCACTTAAGCAAGCTAAACCTCTACCCCCTATCTGGAGCACAGGTTGGCAAAGTATGCCTACAGGGTTGCTATGAGGATTCAGTAGTCAGGCATAGGAAGGAGTACCTGGCATATAGGTAGCACAAAATGTGTTGATTTATTTGTCCCTCTGTCCATCTGAATAGCTAGATGTCCCCCCAAAGCCCCACACACACATAGGGGAAGCTTTGAGGGGTTACTGATCATTGGCACAAGATACTCATAGCAGACAATACCACTGGTGAGTTGGTAAGTGAATGTGACTTGGGAGGTGATGCATGGTCAGAGGAGATGGGCCACTGGGGGGCGTGCCCTGGAATTCTCCAACTCCTTCCCTTCTCTCATGATCATTCTCCATGCCTGCCTCAACTACGATGCCATGAGCTATTTGTCCTCTGCCATGCTGCCCTGACTTGGCGCCAGCAGACAACAGACTGAAATCTCCACAAACTGTTACCCAAAGTAAACCTCTCTTCCTTTAAATTGTGGGTGTTAAGTATTCTGTCTCAGCAATGAGAAAATAGCTGAGATAACATCCAAAAATAATTTGCTGAGTAGGAGCCAGCTCTTGGTTTCTAATACCATTCTCCACTAAAAGGAACCAGGCTCCTTGGAGACTTGCCTGATGCTAGGACTGGGAGAAGAGAGACAGAAGAAGAGCTTGGAATGGCTTCCAGTGCCAGAAAGGAAGACGGCGCTCAAAACTGTAAACAGCGCTAAGTGCGGGTGTCTTCTTCAGCACAGGCTGCCAACATAGAACATTAACTGGTAGTTTCAACAACAGAGATTTATTTCTCACTGTCCTGGGGCTGGGAAGTCCAAGATCAGGGTCCTGACAAGATCTTTTCTCTTCGTGTATAGGTGGCTGCCACCTCCCTGGTTGCAGCCACATGACCTCTCATTACACTTGTGCAGTGGCTACAAGACAGCAGTGGGCAAGTTGTCTGGTACCTCTTCTTTCTAAGGACATGAACCTATGTCCAAAGCTCCCACTTCCTGAGCTCATCCAACCCTGAGTACCTCCCACAAACTCCATTTGCAATGCTTTTACATTACAGGTGAACACTTCACAGTGTGGGTTTGGTGAGAGAAACAAAGATACAGGGCCTACCAGCGTGGCAAACTGTTGCCAGAGCCAAAGGAAACGCCCAACACAAGCTTGATGTCAGTGGCAAAATAAATAATGCAGTATTTGATTATAACCCAAGTGTAAGATAAATATCCATGAATCCACACAGATAATAAAAGAACAAATAAATGGCAAAGAAGAAATAAATCTGTCACAGAGAAGAATTCCAAAGTGTTTATGTAGATATTCTACTCTCAGGTCTGTACTATTAGACTTCCTCTTGAAGTATATGAATAGGAGAAAGAAAAGAAAAAAAAATAACCAAGTTGATGGTGGAAAAAACACTTTAGAGCACAAAACATATTCCATGTTCATATGCAAAGGAATGAACTTAGAACTATACACAAAAATTCACTCAAAATGGATATAAACCTACATGTAGAACTATAAAACTAAAAGAAAACCTAGGAGACAATCTTTATGATCTTGGTTGGGCAAATATTTCTTAGAACATCAAAAGCATGATCCACACAAGAAAAAAAACTATGAAAGCAGACTAAAAGCCAATAACCAGGCACAGTGGCACACACTCTTGGAGGTTGAGGCAGGAATATTGTGGCATGAGCCCAGCTCAGCCAATTTAGCAAGACATTAACTTTATAACAGGAAATGAAGAGGAGGATGATGGGAAGATAACTCAGGGTGAAGGCCACTTCTAGGGTCTTTTTGTTTTAAGACAGGGTCTCACCCTGTAGTCTAGGATGACCTCATACTCCATGTAGCATAGGCTGGCCTCAAACCTGTAATCTTCCATAGATGGCATTAGCCATCTAAACTCTGGGATTACAGAAGAGTGCCAGCAATCTAGGTTCTGGGGTGTGCGTGCGTGTGCTTTCTTTTTCCTTAGCAGTAGAGGGTGGTAGCAACTGGGCAGGGGAAGAAGATGAATCTAGGGACAGACTAGTGCTGCTTCATAGTCTTTACAAACAGACTGACATTTCTCCCAGCTCTGTAAACAGCCACCTATGGCTTCAGCCAGGTCCAGGCCGAAGTGAAAGCAGAACCACTTTGGTGCCTCTAGTATTTGATGTTTGCAAAAACCAAAAGAAGATTCAACAAAAACCCTTGACATGTAGTCATCAACTTTGTGAAAAAGAAGTTGGAGTTAGAGGCAGTACTGAGGCCTGTCCTCAGGAAGCTTTGACAGCAGTATATAGCAGTGGTACAGGTACATCATGGTACATGTGCAGGAGTGTTATGGTTTATGTCTAGTTGTGCCCCCAATGCCTCATGCAATCATGGGGTGGGGACTTCTATGGATTGAGACTTGACTCATGAGGCACTGGGATTATGTGCTTTAGTACTGATGGGATTATCAGTCTGAGTATTGCTGTGAATTATAGATGTGGCCTGAGGCACATTGGCTAAGGCAGAGAGCCCGATGTAATTTAAAGAGAGACAGAGAGACAGACTAGAGCTGTTGCTCTCCGCTCCCCTGGTTGGTTGGTTGCCTTTGTCGCGATTGTTGCTGTTCCATTGCCATGAACTGGATGCTCTCTGCCCTGTTCCACTCAGCCTTGAGCCAGCTGAATGTGGACTAAAACCCCCAGTAACTGTGAGCTAATAAACCTTTCCTTCCTTCATTTTGAGTGTCGGGTATTTGTCCCAGCAACGAGAGAAGAGTAACTAAGACAAGGAGCCAAGTAAGGAGAGACAACTTCAGCAGCCTTCAGAAGTGCTTGGGGTGGAAGATGCTGGAGCACTGTCCTATGATGGCTAAAGAGACCCAGCGAGCCTCATCAGTGGGAAGGCCAGGGTGAAGCCCAAAATGCTAAACTGTTTTTCAAAACACCCCAGCTTTATCTCAACTACACTATGAATGAACTCAAAGTTGTGGCAGCCAGAAAAGCTGGCGTGATCAGAATGTGTGGAGAGCAGAGAAGAAAGGTAAAAGAAGCAGACAGCGACTGAGAAAAGCTAGCAATGCCCACCTTTTCTAATGTGCCAACGGGCAGGCCATTCCTGTCTGATTCCACGTATCCAAATCCTTCTCATCACTCAAGCCCCAACCCAAGGTTCAGGTCCTGGCTTCTGATGACTATTCAAGGTCCTTTCAATCTTACTTTTTCCAAGTAGTATTAAA
Source organism: Myocastor coypus (assembly GCA_004027025.1). NCBI lineage: Eukaryota > Metazoa > Chordata > Mammalia > Rodentia > Myocastoridae > Myocastor > Myocastor coypus. The sequence goes on along the minus strand of PVJA010000220.1, from coordinate 4,964 downwards.
TTTATCTCTAAAAGACAATATGTGTATATGACATTTATCATTATACCTATAACAATTTATCATGAAAGCACACACACATGCATTTATTCTATATATTTATAAGACATCAGAAGGCATACATGTCTCTGTCTAAAATGGGGGACATGGAAGATGTACCTTGACATCCACCATAGCCCAGTTCTTTTTTTTTTTGTGGAACTGGGGATCAAACTCAGGATCTTACACTTGCCAGGCAGGCACTTGTGCCCCTGAGCTATCTCCCTGGCTCCATAGCCCAGTTTTTCCACTGCTTGAATCCCAAATATTACTTTTGAGAAGTTACTTGGATCTGTGGATAGCTTCTCCAGGATTCAGATGGGTCTCTTTTATCTGGAGAAACTCACAAGAAGAGAGCAATGGGTCCATCGAGATAGCTCAGAGATCTAAAGCAGCTGCTCAGGCAAGTTTAGGCAAGCATGCCAGGACTGTGGTTTAAAACCAAGCACCACACCAGCCCCATCCCCAGGGTGTGCTGAACTGGCCATGAGAAAGATAGCAATAGAGATAGAGGGAGAGGAAGAGAGAGAGAGAGAGAGAGAGAGAGAGAGAGAGAGAGAGAGAGAGAGAGAGAGAGAGATTATCAAGGCTGTAGTTACTTACTATGGTTTAGAGCCAAAATGTTTCCCCAAAGGCTCATGTGTTCAACAGTGGGTTCTGGAAGGCAATTAGTTCATGTGGGTGCTGATATCACTGCTTATTCTACTGACAAGTTCATAACAAAAGGTGCTGGTTTCAGGTGGAGCTTAAGTGAGAGGCAGTAGACTATTTGAACATAACCTGAAGAACACATCTCAGCCCCACCTTCCCCCATCTGTCTGCTTCCTGTCTGCTGCGAGGTGAGCAGCTTTCCTCTCCCATTTCCTCCCCCGCCATGATGCTTCTGCCTCACCACAAGACCCAGAGGCCATGGATCCTGCTGACCACTGACCTCTCCAATGAGAAGTCAGTATAACTCTTTCTTCCTCTTAGTTGGCTTTCCCAGAGAAAGAAAGAGAAACATGCATACATTCCCTAGCTCTGTCCACCAAGAAGACCCAGAAGCAATGACAACCTAAGGCCAGGATCCCACCTAGAGATCAAGTCTTCATTTCTGAATATCTTCCTTCAGTGAACATAACCAGGGTTGTTTGCACAAATGATTGCTTCTAGGTTCAGACAAACAAAAAGACAGGAAGCGTCTGACACATTTTTTTGGTGCCAGGACATAAGGAAATTCTCATAAAATGATGAAGGTATATCAAAAGGACATTTGAAAGTGTTCCCTATGGTCACATATGAAATAATCTAGTGAATAAATAGGTAGTAATTGATTATAACTCAAAGCAAATATGCCTGATCCCATAGTGACATAAATAAATAATAGGGTAAATACTTAAATGGGACAGGAGGAGGAAATGCTCTTCCTTTTAGGAAATTCCAATTAATGAATATACAAGGAGCCATTGAACAACAAATTGCCATTAAACACAATAGTAATTATTATAAGCATGGACCATTGGTTAAAGTTAAAATCAATGGATGAAAGTTAAAAAGGATATTTACACATGCTCTATTTTCCTACAAGACACTTACAGTGGAAGAAAATTATAATTTAACAGTAGAAGGATAACTCTTGACCATGAAATCGAGGTTGATATGACCAGGGATAAATACATGGGCACTATGGACCCCTGTCTGATGCACCAATGGAACATTATGCCTGTGGCACAGCCCCGATAGAATGGTGAGAAAATTCCAGATAAACTCACACTGAAGGATGTTTTATGAGATAACTGGCTGGTAGTCCTGGGAAAGCAGCAGGACAATGAAAAGCTGTTTCAGATTGGAAAAGGCTGAGGAGATATGAATGCAAAAGCAACTTGGATCCCAGATGACAATCTAGGCCAGGAAAGGGACATTAGTTGCGTCAGTAGATGTGTTCACTGTATCGTGTCAATGTCAATATCCTCATTTTGATCACAGCTCTGTGATCGCATCAGCTTTTGCTGATGGGAAACTGGAGGCAGCCTTTGTGCTGAAGACACAGGGGTATCTTTCTCACCACTGCTTCACCACGTGATATGCAGCTAGGCGGAGTTACAGAGAGCCCTGCATCTCCCTACCAGAGAGGGGCTGATGGTGTAGGCAGGAAGTCTTTCCCAGCACACAAGCCAGGAAAGCTTCTCAGCGCTGCCTCAGCATTCTCACAAAGGTTAGCAGGTTGCCTTTCTAGGCTATTCAAGGCTGTCACACAGAGGTTATGTAAACTTAATTTCAAAATCAGAAAGGAAACAACTGATAGAGATAACCACATAGATACTAACAGCCCTTGAATGTTAAAAAAAAAAGTCTTTGGACATAAAAATAAACAATAAATAAAATAAGTGACAAGTGAGAAAGTGGAGAAATATTTGTAACATGGAGTTAAACATAAATATCCACATTATAAAAAACTTACTACAATATTAAAAAGAACAGAGGAAGAAATAAATAAAAATAGGGCAAAGGAGATACACAAGCATTTCATAAAGAAATACTAACAGTGATCCTCAGGTCTGTTTTTTTGTTTTTGTTTTTGTTTTGCCAGTACCATGCTGATTTTATCACAGTAGCTTTGTAGTATAACTTCAGGTCAGAGATTGTGATGCCTCCTGTTTTTCCTTGGAGGAGATTAGAAGATGCAGATACAACTGCAAACACATTTAGCTACCTTATCTTTGACAATGGGCCAAACATGCTCACTGGAAGAATGATAGCCTCTTTAGTAAACGGTGCTGCAAAAACTAGCTTTGACATGCTGAAAGCTAAAATGAGACCCATGTCTATCACCATGCACTGAACTAAAGTCAAAATGAATCAGAAATTTAAATATTAAAACAGAAATACTAAATCTACTGGAGGAGAAATTGAGTAGAATTTTTTTTTTTTTTAATGTTTTCAGCGCAGGGTCTACAGGGTCTCACTACACAGATCAGACTCATAGTGATCCTTCTGTTTTTCAGCCTCCCAAGCACCAGGATTACAGTCATGCACCACCATGCCCAGTCCCAACTGCCACCTGAGCTTTCCCTACAGTTGGGACTAGCATGGAAGGCTAGGGATCAAACCCCCAGCTCCTGTGTCTGTCTAAGCAGGTGCTTTAATCCACTGAGCTATCTGGTTAGCCCTAGAAATCTTGAAGCTATGGGGGCAGGCAGAGAGTTCATATGAACAAACACCAAACTGCATGGGAGCCTCTTCAAAGAATCAACAATTAGGATCTCATCTTTTTGAAAAGCATTTGCTCATCAGAAGAAATCACCAAGGGGCTGGGAATACAGCTCAGCAGCATAAGTGCCTTCCTGGCAAGCACAAGGTCCTGAGTTCAATCCCCGGTACAGATAGGGAGAGGGAGGTGGAGAAGGAGAGGGAGAGAGAGTGAGAGAGAGAGAGAGAGAGAGAGAGAGAGAGAGAGAGAGAGAGAGAGAGAATGAGAGAGAGAGAACCAACAGGGTGAAAATATATGAACTGGGAAAAATTTATCCAACTGTCCATCAGACAAAGGACTTCTATCTAGAACATGTAGAGTTAAAAAAAAAATCAGGCCTCCAAAATTCAAAGACCCAATCCAAAAATGGGCATCTGAAATGAACACACTCTTCTTGGATGAAGAAATACAAATGACAAGTAAATATATGAAAAAAGTTCAACAGCATTGGTCATTTGAGAATGCAAATTAGAGCAAAACTGAGATTACATCTCACTCCAGAAAGAATGGTTACCAAGAAGTCAACCAATCATAAATGCTGGTGAGGCTGTGGGAAGAAGTGATGTTTCTCCACAGATGATGAGAGTGTAGAGTGTACAACTGCTATGGATATCAGTGTAGAGAGTCCTCAAAAAACTAGGATTAGAGATGCCATTCAATCTAGATACTCTTCTCCTGGATATTTTTCCACAAAAAAAATTTTCACTTTTTTGAAAACATCATGCCATGGCAATATACGTGTACCCACTTTTACAGCAGCACAATTTGTAATAGCTAAATCTTGGAGACAACCCAAATGTCCATCAACTGAGAAATGTGATATTCTTATACAATGTAAAAAAAGATAAACTCCAGGATTCTATAGGTAAATGGCTGCAACTAGAGACCATATTGAGAAGTGAAATAAACCAACTGGCACGTGTAAACATCATACTGTCTCCCTATTGTAAGAACCAGAAAGAGTAAATAAAATCAGAAAGGTACTGTGAAAGGGAAAGAAACTGTTCAAAGAAAAAGTTAAAATGAGTCAAAGGTCTAAACTGGGATAAAGGAAAGGAGAAAGTAAAGAAGGAAGAGAAAAAGAAGAATATATGTACATATACAGGATAGCTTGGATAATTGCTGAGTTTTGCTTATCTGTTGAAAGAAGCAGTCAATGCTGAACTGTTTTTTTTTTTTTCCTTTTTTATAATTCCTTTCTTTTGGAGGGGTCTGGCTCAGTGTCCTCATGCCTGAGGACAGTGGCATGTTCTGCTGGGGATCAAACCTTGGCCCCCTACAGCTGCCTAAGCTTGCCTAAGCAGGCACTTTAGACCGCTGAGCTATCTCACTGGGCCAATTTTTTATAATTCTTGACCAATTTTGCATGCCTGTATTTCACAACCTGAACAATTTGAAGACAAAAGTATACAATGTAACAACCATTGTTGAATTCCTATCATTCTGATAGTGAAATTCTGAATTGTTTCTAATTCTGTTTGTTGTTGTTGTTGTTTTCGGTTTTTTTTTTTTTTTTTTTTTTTTTTTTTTTTTTTTTTTTTTTTTTTTTTTTTTTTTTTTTTTTTTTTTTTTTTTTTTTTTTTTTTTTTTTTTTTTTGTCTTTTTGAGACAGGGTCTCACTATGCAGTTGAGGCTGGTCCTGAGCTCACTTTTGTAGCCCAGGCTGGTCTCGAACTCGCATCAATCCTCCTGCCTCAGC
>PVJA010000219.1:179356-205003 GCA_004027025.1 Myocastor coypus | reverse complement strand
ATTGACAAAGCACCGTGTTTGATCCCTAGTACTGAAAAAAAAGTAATCCTATAACTACAGAATAAATTATTCAAAATTTAAAAATTCATCAGAGGACATAAGAGCAAAATAGATACAGAAATGATATGATCAGTGAGGTTGAAAATGGTTCAATACAGCTCATTTAAACCAAAGTATAAAAAAAGGAAAGAACAGCTATGTAAAAACTGTTAACAGGGGCTGGCGAGATGGCTCAGTGGTCTAAAGTACCTGTTTGAGCAAGCTTAGACAACTGCAGGGACTGCAGTTCAATCCCCAGTACCTCATGCTATGCCAGCCCCACCCCCAGGGCAGGCTGAGCTGGCCATAACGTAAAAAACAAAACAAAAAGCCAAACCAAAGCAAAACATAAAAAAAACACTGACAAAAGTAAGTAGGCTAACATAGCCACCAGTTTTGTCAGTGACAGACCTATGCATTAAAAGAGCTCAGAAAATTCCAAACAGGGCCAAAACAATGCAGATCCCATCAAGGTACATCACAGCCAAAAACTAAAATTTAGATAAAAAAAGAAATTACAAACGTACTAAAGAAGAAAAATATAGTACACTTTGAGAACATGGTTTTGTGGCTGTGTTTTCATTAATAAAAAAAGGAAAACCATTACCAACATTGAAATACTAAAGAGAAGTCATTGCTATTGTTAGGTACTAAAAGAATATGTTTCAACCTAGATTCTATATTCAATGAAAATTTCCTTTCTAAATTAACATGAATAAAAACAATTCATAGGGAAAGACGCAGGAAACATCCTCTGTTGGTTGTGCATTACAAAAATGCTAAAGAAGGCTCATCAGGCTAAGAGAGTTGGCCTTAACTCACCACTTGGGTCTGGGAAGAAGAAAGAAAGGAGAAGGAGATGAGGATGAGGATGAGGAGTTGAGGAGAAGAGGATGAGGAAGAAGAAGCAAAAGCCATAGCAGGAGAAGGAGAAGGGGAAGGAGAAGGAGAAGGAGAAGGAGGAGAAGAAAGAAGAGAAGAGGAAGAGAAGGAAAAAAGAAGGAAGAGGAGGAAAAAGAAGAGAAGCAAGAGGAGGAGGAAAGGAAGAAAGGGCTGGCAAGATAGCTCAGTGGACTAGGCCTCTGCTTAGGTAGGGACTAGGATTCAATCCCTAGTACCACATGCCATGCCAGCCCCATCCCCAGGCATACTGAGCTGGCCACTGATTCTGGGCTTGGTGGTGCATGTCTTAATTCCAACCCTGGGGAGGCTGAGACAGGAGGATCACTAAGAGTCTGGACTGCATATTGAGACCTTGTACCAAATACATGCAAAAAAATAGAAGAAGATGAAGAAGAGTGGGAGAAGAGGAGGAGGCTGAGGGGGGAAAGAAAGGAGAAGATGATGACCAGAAGTGGTAAATACATGAGTAATTATAAATGCTTTTCTGTTAAAATGAAATTATACTGCCAAGATTTTCCACAAATTTTTTCTATTGTTTCATTTACACTCCCTTTCCTAAGATCATTCATGTTTCTCTTCTCTTCCAACAATCCTTATGCAATAAATAAATAGCTTCACATTTTACTATGTTGACAAATACATCTGCTCAGAGATGTTTTATATCTTAAGAGAAGTTATAATCAAAAACATGAGTGTAAATGAATTAAGTCCATGTACTACCTGATAATTTAGCAATCCAAACATGTTTACCTCTGCTTTTTAAATATAATTATCAAAGCCATTGCTTATATTGATGATTAATTTCCATTCCCATTTCGAATCACAAGATTTAAAACTGAGAAATTAAGATTAAAAATCTGTCAAAATGTACACTATTTAAAAACATAATGAAATTATGAAAGGTTAATGTTTTGAATTAAAATGCTACCTTAGGCCCACCAGACCAGAATGGATTTACTCATGCAGGATGTCACGTAAACTATACATTAAATAGAGCAAATTTTCTTGGGTAAATCCTGAGAGAATTTGGCTGAACTTTTCAGATGCAAAAGTTACATTTTTTGTTATATAGGTCTTGCTTTGCTTTGGTTATAAAAATCCAGTAGAAAAGTCTAGCCACAAGACATTAAAACTAAAGCCATACTGATATGCTGAGCCATAAAAGGCTCAAGTCAACAACTTCTGACACTGTCAGTTCTGCTGATAACACACTATTATGGACTATTAGACTATACATATGAATACTTTCTCTTAGCTCAATGGGAAGAAAGATTTGTACTAATATTGTTTAGAAAAGATGTCATGTCTGCATCTGGCACTTTGAACAACTACCATGAAGACAATAATATGCAATGCATCAGTTATTGTAGCTGTCCTACTAATGTGTTTTGAAACTGTGTCAATGTTATTTCTTTCTCATTAAAATTAATAAAATTAAATAAATAAATAAAATATAACCCCCCCCAAAAAAAACAAAAGAATAAAATATATTTATAGAAATAAAAAAATGAAGTCCCCTCTGTGCAAAACCACATAAGAAAGAAACTTTAAAATTACCAATAAAAGAAGAATTATTTCAACTCTTCTTCCTTAGATTTTTTCCAGTTCACCTCTGACTCACTAGAGCATTTTTCTAAATCTCTAGATATGATGCGATCTCATTCATTAATCACTACGTTCAGCCTTCAAACTGTGGAAATAATTTATCTTAATAGTCGATGTTATGGTAAGCAACAGAAATTGCCATAAAAAACTGAAATTTATCTAACAAGCTACCTCCAGTATGTCACCATTATTTATTCTTTGTTTGCTAGATATATTCATATTTGACCTGGTAAAAATGAAAAAAACGGAATGAGTTTTCATCCCATATCTCCAAATCATGTAGTCCAACAATGGAAATAATGGAAAGGACTTTGTAGGTAAATAGGAAGCAACGAGCCGCAATAATAACTTTCTTGCTGTTTGCTTTGATTCAGCCTCCTCCCAAAATAGATACACTACTGCATTTTCCTAATTCCTTTCTTGGTCCTCAGTGCAAGATCGAGCCTTTCACAATGACCTCCGACAACAACTTCTCTCTTACTCTTGGCCCAAAGTACCAAGAAAAGGAAGATGCTTTAAAAAAAAATGCATTCAGTTCAATGTTTTCATTTTTTTTTCCTTTAGTCCAATTTAGTTAAGTAACAATAAACAGTAACATGATTAAATGTATCTTTGGAAGGAGATAACAGTAAAATTTGGGATTATTTTCAAATCAGGGATTATTTTAAAACATGTTGTAAAGTAGCAAAGCTATGTTCCTCCAGAGTCACACAGTTACAAGTATAAGTAATATTTAGTTTCTTCTGTGTGTTGCTTAAAAGACCAAATATGAATGGAGTGATTTATTAGGATAAAACCACTTTTCTCTGGACTGTGGTCTGGTGGATACTTTTGTATGAATCAGCACTAGAAGTCTCCCTTTTCATGAAATTAAATGAATGAAGTAGGTCAAGGTGGTAAATCTAGACAAGTAAGGGAGTTGAAAAAGCAATTCTAAAACAAATCACTTCAGGGTAGTAACCAGACACTGGCACCCATATTGTATTTGAGATCTGCAGCTGAATATGGCTTTGACGTAAACAGACAAAAGCAGCAACAGACTGAAAAGAAGGAGCCTATATCAGCAGTGGGCGCTTGTGCTCAGGGAGCAGAGGTGCCGCCGTCACCAGATCTCTGAGGTGCATGCTGCTTCCAATGTGCATATGACTTTAGACTTGGAACTGACAGTTAATGTTTATATTTCAAAACTTGAGACAGTCCCTACTTTACAGTCCCAACTTTAGTCTAAGTTGTGTTAAAAAATGTACAAATTCAATTGAATAGGCAGCCTGCCAGTCTTATTTTACTTGCACATAGCATAAGAAATTATTCAGTTACTTTTTAGAAGGAAAGATTTGAAGGGAAAAAAAAATCTGTAATCATTCATGACAAACCCAAACTAAAGTTAGTTAGATATATAGAGAGTACCTGCTTGAGTTTATTGCAGAGCCATAGGGGGAAAAACATCCATTTAGTACCTTTGGATATGTCCTATGAAGGAGAGGGTATAGGACTGGCAGGGTGTCTTACACTCTAGCACGATTCGACTTGTTCCTAACATATTTTTCTTTCAGCTACTTTTCTCTAGCACCAAGCTCACTGTTTCACAGAAATTTGGATACTAACATGAAGCATTCCGTGTTTGGTGAGTAAACAGGAAATGATTGAATAGAAACATTGTCATAAAAACAGTAGTTTTCCAATCAGCCTTCTATTTTATATTTTGAATTTAATGATACATGTTAAAGGCATGTATACTTTATTTCTTAATGAAAAATTCTGTTTCATGAAGTAGTTCCCATAGCTACCCAGTCTTTTTCTGTCCACTGTCTCTTATCTTTCTGAAAACCCTCGGTAAGCCGGTAGTTAGACATTAGTAGGCTTGAGTAACAAAGAAGGGTGGAGTCCAAAGTAACATGCCAGGTAAGCAAAGAAGTAAAGACTTCAATGCATCATACACTTATAATCATTTTCTAAGGTCTCCAACCTAAAGCAACTTTCCAAGGCTCAATGCCTTTTCAAGGTTGCACTCCGGGCACATTCCTTCTGTTATCTGTCCGTGCAGCTGTCTTGTTAAAAATCATGGCGTTCAGCATTCCTTAGAGCCATAGCCTACACTTTCCTGAAGGCTCTCCTGCCTTGAGCTAGGACCTGGCTTAAATTAAGAATTTATCTTTGATCAGTTTCTGTAAGTTTCTTTCACAATTAAAAGAATATCTCAAAAGGAAAGATGTTTTGCAATTGCAAAGTAAATTCCAAGTGAAAATGTTGACAGCATCATAATTACCCTGGTTCCTTGGGTCTAAGAATAACACTTGGGTACATAAAATGGTACACAGATTCACACTCAGTGTAGATGTCTTTGTGACACCACCTGTCTTCTCAGTTGAAGGTGCAGCTTTCTGAATCTACTTTAAAATAAATTCTACCTATACTCCTGCCCTGCCACCTATTTGTCTTGACTGAATTCTTTCATCAGACCATCAAGAACCAAGAACCAAAGTAATGAGGGGCCATTTCTTTACTGAGTCAAGACCAGCTTCCTGGTAATAAAACGAGTATTTTATCAAAATTTTATTACTGTTGTTTTACATGTGCTTAAAATTCACTGAAAAGTGAACCTTGCAACTGTTTTACAACTTGATAAAATGCTTCTTACACCAAAGTCATAAAGGTATTTTTATTTTACATGAGTTTTTTTTGCTCATTGATAAACACATTCTAATTTTTAAATATTATATATTTCTTAGGGAAAATACAATGAACATATTTGTGCATCGCTCTTGAATGTTATTTTATTCAATTTGGCTTTTTAGCACAATAGTTTCCAACAGTGCTTTCTGAATGCTCTAATTTGATTTTAAGATCTGTTATTTCCTATGAATGCCTCTAAAAAGAAAATGATTGAAATAGATAATTCTGAAAGCATGTAGTTAGCATTGTTTTCAGTGAAGAACTTCAGAAAAAAATCACATATTTTTATCATTACTGCCAGAAGTGATCTTAGAAACTAAATGGAAAGTGAGTAATAAAATACTACTGGGGGGGGGGCCCAGCAGGATGGCTCAGTGGTCTAAAGTGCGCCTGCTTAGGTAAGCTTAGGCAGCTGCAGGGACCGTTGTTTGATCCCCGGCACCACATGCTGCGCCAGCCCTGCCCTCAGGGCAGGCTGAGCTGGCCATAAAAATAAATAAACAAATAAAAGTTCTGAAACAAGAAAAAAAAATTCTTAAAAAAAATACTATTGGGGCTGGCAAGATGGTTCAATGGTCTAAAGCACCTGCCTAGGGAAGCTTAAGCAACTGCAGGGACCACAGTTCAATCCCCAGCACCACATGCTGCACCAGCTCCACCACCAGGGCAGGCTGAGCCACCCATAATACAATAAATGAAGAGAGAAAGATAGAAAGAAAGAAAGAAAGAAAGAAAGAAAGAAAGAAAGAAAGAAAGAAAGAAAGAAAGAAAGAGAGAGAAAGAATGAAAGAAAGAAATAAAGAGAGAGAGAAAGAAAGAAAGAGAAAGAAAGAAAGAAAGAAAGAAAGAAAGAAAGAAAGAAAGAAAGAAAGAAAGAAAGAAAGAAAGAAAGAAAGACGGAAGGAAAATACTCTTATACTAAGGTTCTTTGAAAATTCACTTCTATAACTACTGATACTAAACAAAGCATCCCATGAAGAAGACATTATAGAAAAAACTTTCACAGTTACCTGAGATGCAAGAAAAAAAATACAGACAGAACTAGAGTTGTAAAATGAAAGGACAAAGTTTTCTGTGAGGAGCTCTGGTGTATAGTAAGATTTTCTTTAGTTTTGCTTAGTATTAAGGTTTAAAATATTTGTTTGCCATGGTATTGATAGTATGTAGGGTGAATTGAAAAAGATAAGATTCTAAATGTTTGAGGCTATGATTCTCCCAACGTCTACTATTTTGGTGAATGACAAAACAAGCACTATAATTAAAGACCCCTAACTATACCACGTCCCACAGTTCTGCTCACAGTCTAGAATTGGGCAAACTTTGATCTGAACTTTCCAATTCCTCTTGTAAATGTCAAAAACATTTCATGTGATTCTTCCAACTTCCTACAGTTTGTGTTGGACTCAGAAAATGACATCCCAAAGTGTGGTGCCGTGACACACTGTGCACTGCATAACATTTCAATCAACAAAGGATCGTGTGTACTATGATGGTGTCTTCAGAATGGAGATGAAAAATTCCTACCATCTATTTAGCTCGCAGCCATCTGCTATGCTATAGTGAAATGCATGACTCACATGTTTATGGTGATGTTACTGTAATCAAACCTACTATATTTTCGATCATTTTAAAGTATAACACATACAACACATGAGAGGCATATCACCTTTGATGATGATAAATGACCAGGCTATTAGTTTATGTATTTACTGTAATAATGTTCTATAGTTATTTTATAGAGTATTCCATTTCACACACAAAAAAGTTTGCTGTAAGACAGTATACTATGTTTTTCACCTGTTTTGATGGTGTCATCCTCTCTTGCATTTGATTTAGCCTCATTTTTTTTGTCCTTCACGATCTCTATACGTGCAAAATCTATGGTTAATGTTAACAGTAAGATACCAGGTTGACTGGTTGACTTGGAAATCAAATTAGAAGTGATCTAGGATCAAGGACAACAAAGTATAAAATCAGTGCTCTCTAGTGAAGCCTTTCCCATCTCACCGTAACTCTAAACTTGAAGAATAAGAACAAAATGGTGAACTCTGATGGATCTGCTCCACTGAGGGCAATAATACAAAAGTCAGTGAAGTTCTTCTATCAGACGGGAAAATGTCCAGTAAATCAAATTATGAGTCAATCAAAGAAGAGTCTCTTTCTCAGTACCATTATTATCATAGCCAAGGAAATAAGTCTGTCTTCAAGAATGAAAAAAAAAAAAAAAAAGATGGCAGAATCTGATGATGATGTAGCATTTACTGCTAGCTCTGGGTGGCTCAAATGATTAAAGAATCATTACTCACTGCGTAATGTGGAAGTGAGTGGTGAGTTTCCAAGTGCTGATGTGAAGGCGTATTATGGAGGAACAGTGCTTGCTAGAGAAACCCTTTAGGATGCATGAAAGCTCCCCGTTCTACAAATGAAAATCTGAAAGTACTTCAGTCCAAATAAAGGCCAAGCTAATGCCAGGTTTCAAGGCTCCTAATGATAGGATTACAGTCATACTTGCATGAGTGCTATAGGCTATTAAATGCTTGCAGGAACCTTTTCTGATCTGGCACGATGTAAAGCACAGGACCTTTTAGAGCATCAGTAAGTGTACACTGATAGTGAACTACAGCTGCTTGACCTGTCTTTTTTCCCAAGGTTCCTTCTTGAATTGCTGTGCTGCTTTATGAGAAGCATATCTTTCAAGATTTTTCTCGGTAATACATATTTTATCAATAACATACAAGTTTTTCTTTTTATTTATTTAGTTTTGCACATTTAAAAAAAATTGGTGATCTCATATCAACATGGTGCTTCATCCCCCAAATACCACTTTTTTGATCCAGTCAAGGGATCAAGGAGTTACAGTAGCTTTTGTGGTCTGAAACGGAAGAAAAGACATCTACCCAGCCTCTTGTTGCATCTAATGGACATACAAATGCAACATCGAAGCAATTCTGGAAGGATTATACTATGACTATTCCAAGAAGCTTAGGTGAACTTCTGGTGATGTCGCCAAGGAGTATAAGAGTAATATTTGTAAGACAACACCTGAGAGTTTTGTCTATAACTTCAAAGGTTTTTCCAAGAAGTTGCACATTGCAGAAATCAACAAGGCTGTGCTTGAAGTGGCCAATACCTTGACTCTGGATGTGGGTGACATGGCCTTGAAGAGCTCCGGCAGGTCTTTTCTCAAGGAGTCACATTAGGAGCAGTTTTTCGAGCCAAAACAGGCATGCACAGCTTAAGAAGAGGCTAGAGGAAAGGAAACTACAGAGGAAAAAATGAAGAAGCACACCAGAACATTCACAGAAAGGACATTAGCAGAAGTTTCTGCAGACCTCTTTAAAGAATTTTAAAACATACTTGCCAATTCTTAGAGGCTTTCCTTAATAGAGAGGTTTACTGTTCAAGGTGATTTATCTGCTTTGAGGCAAATCTGCCATGAAACACATCATGATGGGTGTATTTCTGAAACATGATCACTGCTCATGAGAGTCTCAGGCAGGTCCCCAGAAGGGATCCCAGAAGAACGTGTTGTGTCATAGGAGGTCCCCAGTGAAGACATGAAGATGCTCCAGTGGGATAAGATCTGGAAGTGGCAGATAGTGGCACTGGGGATTCTGACCCAGGGTAGTCAAGCATTCAGCTAATGTGTGTGTGTGTGTGTGTGTGTGTGTGTGTGTGTGGTGTGTTAGCTTTCAACACCACATGTTTAGACTTTTCTGCTGGATGATTAAGACCCAGGTAAAGCAAGACCTATATAACAAAAAAATGTAACTTTTGTATCTGACAAGGCCAGTCAAATCTTTTTCTGTAAAGTTTAACAATATTTTTCATAACACCAAAGACACTTCAAAAGTAACAAAACTAATATTTACCCAGTACACTACGATTTAAAGCATATAAAACACTGAAAATGAAATGATTTCTTTCTCTAAAACAGGAAAAAAAAGTTTAAAATGAAAGCAAATAAATACAGTAGGAAAAACTTATAGACTAAGGATATAAACAATATTTTCTACCCTGTTTCCATCTTAAAATAGTAGCTATAAGAATCAAGAAGATAAAATTTAAAAGTTATAGATATAAAATCCATTCTTGTGGGGAAAGTGGTTATTGCTAAATCCAGCGTAGTCTGGAAGCACACGGCCTTCATCTGGCCGCAGCAGCGTGCACTCATGCCCTGGCCCTCCACCCCTCCATCGTTCCTTCCCTAGCTTACCCACAGCAGGGCAGGTTCCATTGCTCCCGAGGGTCCTCCATAGCACACCTTTATTAAAAATATTTTTCTCTGTATCTTTTCTATGTTTACATGCACAAACACTTACCATCATGTCCCAGTTGTCTACAATATTCAGTACAATGGCCTGAAGCCCAGGCTTATGACTGGGAACACAGGCTACAGCATATAGCATGCATGCATTAGGCTTTACCACATACACCCTACAATGTTCCCACAATGACACCATCAGTTAGGAACACATTCTCAGCATGGACACCTATCATTGAGCAATAGAGGATGATATTTTGAGCTAAAGGAGGCTAAAAGGCCTCAGGTACAGAGGCCCTCTGGCCTTCTCCCATGCCTATATTTCTCTCCAGAGTCATAGAAATGAAATTCCTCTTCCCCAAGGGGCAATAGAAACTAGACTCACTCCCCAAAGCAAGCTAGAGAATCAAGAAATGCCACTCTCCCTTTTCTTTCTTGGAGATCCTCATTCCAAGAGGTCCTGTATCATGACAGAGAAGGAATACTCACAGGCAAGAGGAATCAAACAAGCATCCTCCTCAGAGTCACCCTTTATCCTCTTCCCAGTGGCATAGACCAGAGCCAGAACCTATGGCATGCACGCTGAAGCAGGCTCTTGCGTCTCTTTCTGCACATGCATAAACCCACTCCCTCCAGCATCATCCCAGCAGCAGAGTCTCAAGTCTTAGAGCAGCGCTAGTACTTCATAATAAAGTGGATTTTCAGGTCGCACTTTGGACCATCAGTCTCTAAAAAGTTTGTGATCACTGGCTTAGACCTTGTATCCAATTACATATTTACATCTTACCCATTCTTCACTGAACCTAACCACTTGAAATCCCAGCACTCAGCAAGACTGGGGAAGAGGACTTCAAGTTTGACCCTAACCTACACAACTTAATAGCATAGTAAGACTTGTCACAAAATAAAAGTAAAACTGTGCTAAGGATGTAGTTCAGTATAAATGTCTTAGGTACTATCCTCAGTACTTCCAGTAAAAATTAAAGACAGTTTCCCCTTGCCTTCATTTCTGAGGGGTTCCTTTCTGTTTAAGACTTTGATTAAATCAATGTACTATATTTCTTCTTTCCTTAACCTACTTCTAGGAATGTCTGTGACATGACCTTCACAACTAGTAAGGAAAGCTATAACACATCTCTGTTTCTCAGATATTATGTTAGAATCTCCTTGTGTTTTTCTCATGATGTCATAGGAAGCCTGGGTCCTAATCCAGAAAGGAGCCTGCTTCTTGTCTTCTTGCTTTCTTGTCTTTCTGCCCTTACTAAAAGAAAAGAAAAATCAGTGAAGACATGGACACCATGCAGAAATACAGGTGGAATATGTTGCAGAGTAGATCTAGAAAGAGCTACATCTTCAAGTGAAGAAGCACTCAGTGCTTCTGATGGTGTTTGTACTGAGTGGTATTTTGAGCATGTTTTCAGATACACCGGAGTTATTCCTCACTATGGTACATATCAGCATTTAGAAGTCATTTTGGTATTGCAAAATATCTTTCTGTTCTTTGCAGATGGACAATGTTCCCCTAGGGTCTTCATCACAAATTAAACTGACAAAAGAAGTTTACAAAACACAAAATTTATAAAAGAAATGTTCTTTATTTAAACTGGTTCCAGCTCAAGACAGGAGGGTCTTTAAAGAGCATTTCTTGTCCTGATACCTTTGGGTAGTGGACTGTGGCAGTCAGGAACATTGTGTAACTAGACATGCGCACAGACAGCGGAAGCAAGGTACACAGTGCCTAGCCTTAAAACATCATTGTGTATAGTTTCTTGTCTGAGATGTAACAAATAATTTTGAATGTATTCTACACTGAAGTCCTTGATTCTTTACTTCCCTGGTGCTGCATGCTATTGCAACTCTTCCTCCCCCTGCCCTCTTCTATTGGCCTACTGGGCCTTACTAGCATCTTACTACTTGCATAATAAAAGTGAAAACAGATTCTCCTCAACTCTCAGTTCCCAACGTGCCACGTATGTATTTTCTAACTTTACAGATGCTTTGGTAAGTCACTGTTTGATCCCTCATTGGTGTCTCTGAACTGCTGCTCCACTGCCATAGACCGGCCTCAGATGACATCCTCTGAGGACTGAAGAGCTTCCAAGGAGGCTGCTCACAGATGCAGCACTAAGTCCTGACCTTGAAAAGAGTTCCAGTGGACAATTGATGCATGGTACCGAAACATGCTATGCTTGTGGCATTATCATGCAACATCATACATGTTTGTGTACACTATCATTAATTTAATTGTCATTGATTTTACACACTTTTAACTAGAAAATAAGTTTTGAATGAAATCAAATGTATAAGATTACTGTAAAAATATAAGTATCCAAATGATGAAAATGTAGGGTTTTTTTCTGCCCTTAAACTTTTGTTAACTAGTTTCCTTTTTTCATTATTCGCTTGGCAAGATCTTGCGTGGTGTTATTACTGACAAAAAGGAGGCAACTTAACAAATCACTCTGTTTTCTGTGCATTAACTGACATATATGAAGTAGCCAACCACTGACAGATGTTTGATTTTTTAAACTTTGCAATTACTTTTTATAAATTTTTTTTAGTTTTGCCCTGTAATTTCATTTTCAAAGGTATTGCCTCAATTTTATCTTCTTTCTCCTTCTACCATATTTTCCAAGACCTTTATGTGTTCTGTATAATTCTTTCTTCCTTCCTTTTATTCCCCTGTGGCTGGCTCAGGCCATCTTGGAGGTGAGGCTGATGTGGCATGTAGTGCAGGGGATCAAAGCCCTGCTGATCCCAGTGTGCTTTCCTAAGCTTATCTAAGCAAACACTTTAAACTACTGACCTATCTTGCTGGCCCTGTGTATTTCTTTCTAATAGCAACTCATTCTTACAGATATTGTGCATTCTATCTTCACTTTATGGTAGCCAAGATTTTAAAAAAGTGACCATCCAAGCTGAAACCATGCAAAATAATCTCAATAGTGGAAAGATGTCAATTTTCAAATTAATTTTTGTGGAAAGAAATAACAATGAGACAGTTTCACAACAGGTTAGAAGGACAGTTCCAATAATTAATACATTGAATATTATTGTCTTCATAACATTTGTTCAGAGTACAAGATGCAGACTTGATATCTTGTATAAACACTATTAGTACAAATCTTCCTTCTCACTGAACTAAAAGAAAGTAGCTGTATGTATCGTCCAATAGTCCATAATAGTAATGGGTTATCAGCAGAACCGGCAATGTCAGAAGCTGTTGACTGGAGCCTTTTACAGCTCAATATATGAATATGGCTTTCCTTTTTATACCTCATGTTTAGACTTTTCTGCTGGATGGTTAAGACCCAGGTAAAGCAAGACCTATATAACAGAAAATGTTACTAACAAGGTCAGTCAAATCATTTTCTGTAAAGTTTAACAATATTTTTCATAACACCAAAAGTAACAAAACTAATATTTACCTAGTACACTACGATTTAAAGCATACAAAACGTTGAAAATGAAATGATTTCTTTCTCTGAACAGAATGTGCCACCTTACCATGGCATCACCTACAGTAACAAACCACATTTTCCATGTAAGCTGTCATACTCTTTTTCTATTCCCTTTTCTGTGGAACTGACGATATCACTGGGGGTCAGGGAGGCAGTTTAACAGCACACTCTGTTGTCAGAAGCCTTCCACTTCACACTGGATCCAGTCCTTATTTCTTTGTTTTAAGATAAGACCTCAGTAAATTGTCCAAGCTGGCTTGAACTTTGAACTTTTTGCCCCTGCCGCCTTGATCCTGGCTGTACAAGTATGCACCACCACACCCGGCAGTAACACTTTTTTCTAACTTTAATTCAGCTTCTAACCATTTGCCCTTTATGTTTTATTGTCATGATATATCTCTAAGGGGTCTTTGCTGTAAATTATTTTGTCAGTATCATTTCCTATGGGAAGTCTTCCTTGTCTCATCACATTTTCATCCACAGAAAGCATTTCACAGTTACCATATATAATTGTCTTAATTAATTAATCTTTGGAGTCTATGTGCAGACTTCATCATCTAATCCCCCTTTTTTGATCTAGCAACTTGGCAAGGTAACACTAATCAGTGCATTGCAATTTCTAAAACCACACTTCTGATGGTAAAATTTCTTCTTCCAGTCTTTTCTAATTAGCATTTTCTTTCTGTGTAGCAGCTAACAGCAACAAATGACCTGAGTACCGACCAAGTTATTTTTTTTCTAGCATAGTCTTCAATCCAATCATAAGGGCTTTCTATTCTTAGTGCAAGTTAATCTGAAAAGTATTAACACAACTTTAGCTTGTCGCTTTAAAAATTCTGAGTGTGTTCAATATGGTAATGAAGTTTAGGGCTCCCTCAAATCTTGTCTTTGCTATCACTACTTTTAACATTCTAATCCTATCTAATCTCACTTTGTATGAAATTTTAAACTCCATTGCTACACTTAAACTTTTGTTAGCTAGTTCTCTCTTTTCATTATTCACGTTGTAGGATCTTACATGGTTTTATCACTTAAAGACAAGGAGGCAATTTAACAAAACACTGTCATCTGTGTATGCACTAACACATGTGCAGTAGCTAATTACTGACAGACCTTAGAAAGCAAAGGAATTATTGTCACTGGTTATCAGTTGCCATTAGTGACTGAGCAGAGAAGCTCATAGCAAAGTTTGTGCACCATGTAATTACAGCTAGCGTGCAGCTGCATTGATATCTGATTTGTATTGCTGAATACTGGTGCTATAAGCTAAACAGTGTAGCTGATGTGCTGGTGCATGTTATAGTTTATCCCCTCTCAAATTTAGGCTGAAATTTCATTCTCTTTAGCTGATATTAGGAAAGAGAACCAGGTGGAATTCTAAGAGTCAGCTAGGTCTTTGTCCTTAAAAAAGAATTAACACATTCATGCTGATTCAATAGATTAATGAATTATTGGCTTATCTCAAGATTGAGTTTTCCTGGAAGAAAGGTATACTGGAGTTGGATGTAGGAAAACGGGGATACCTTTAAGTGAAATAAATCAAACAAGATCTTAAATAATCACATGAATTTTCTTATAGGAGAAACTCAAAATATAAATAAAGAGTAAAATAAAGGATAAAAGGCAAGAGGAAAAATAGATATTTTGCAAAAGACAAGGGAACCAAGAGATTGTAGAAGGGGAGGGGAAAATTCTTTCTGAGCTCCACATTTTGACTGAGGAAAAATTGGGCTTTCAGCAATGAGATGCTCTGCCTACATATAATACAGTTGAGAGTTTCTCAAAGACATCAACTACTATTACTGAGGAACCTGATAAAAGAAAAGCACCTGATAGTCATAAGAAAATCTAGTGTGATAGACAACAATACTCTCTGGCTATGAGTTATATGGGCTATCATCACAAAAATAAACGCCCCTTCAGATGCAAAGATAAGAACTTTCAAAAGTTTGAATCTAGATCAGATGGCAACATTTTCATTAATCTAGCAGAATCAGACTGGGCCAGACTAGGTTCTCTTCGTCAGCAGAGCCATAAAGAACCTGTAGTATCATGACCAGGGCACCTAGGACGCTTGCCTCTTGCCCTTTCTGCTAGGCACAAACTTGGAGCCTGGGAGTACATCTCTTATATCAGCCGGTCCCCATACCATCTCTAGGAAGAGACCTCCTATGTACGTGAGAGGCAAACATCGCCTGTGCACTAAGCCAGTCAGCCTCCTTCTTGTCTAACCCTGAACTTTCTATTTTGACTCTTCCCAGAGAAGAAGATGTCTGTGTCAGGCTGAGACAGATCCTGGAGCTCTGAAAGTTCCCCTTCCAGAGGTATAGGTAAGCGACTATCCTGTGGGCATAAGCATCAAACATGTCACCTCACCGTGACCCTTGTTGCTGTCTGATGTTATGGGAAGCACAAGCAGACATCCAGCCACACATCAGCCTGACAGACTGTTCATCACCTTGGGTAAGATCTCCTGCTGTCACCAATCCAGCCATCACTCTACATTCTGCAGCTCCTAAGCCATACACCCTTTTTGGACTGATTGCCATAAGGGCTTGGGAATTCTCCCACTATTTTAGGGGAACCCTAAAGCAGATTTAGCTCTGTCAGCCAGACATTCTTTCCCATTAAGTGGAAAGACCCAGATTCCGAACTCAAAGGTTTACTGACCTGGACTTAACTTCCCAGAGGTTCAAACACTTTTTTCCTTTAAAAAATATTATGATTAATGATACACAAGCTGCCTGATAACAAAAAACAAAAAACTCTTATAATATCTGGCAGAAACTGGTCACAAGTTAAAAAAACGAATAAACAAACCTCTGAAAATGTCTTGGAGCTGTTGACTTCTATAGAGTCTGGTCCTTGAGTTCACAAAACCAATGTTGTTTACTCAGACTGTCAGCCTCTAGGAGCCCCCAGTGGCCTGCTTGTACAAATATTTGGATCTAGTCACTGAAGGCTATCTCCCTGCATTTTGGCTTCATACTCTATAGCCACTGTCTTTCCAATTGAGAAAGCTGACAAGCTCACCTTAGGCCAAGATTTAACTGTCCAGGTGCCACGTGTTGCCTTAGACCTCACCCAATACCAACAACTCTTATGTAAAATCCTTGCCCAGCCCTTGTAGCAATAAACCCATCCAATCCTGCCATATACCTACCCACAGAGCTGGGCCAAACCCACCATGACTGCCTGGAACTGCCCAATAAACTGTTCTCTAGCTGATTAGACTTAAAAATAAGCCCCTGGGCTGATTCTGAGTACACATTGTTTACGGATGGACGCAGCTCCATTAGGATAAATACGTTGTTATCACCTTGGACCAAGTTAATTTTGCCGAAGCTCTCCTGTTGTTGTTTGGAAATCTGCCACTGACACAGAGCCAGACCTGCCCCCATTGTATGTTCTAGAAGCTTAAGCCACAGCACTAGCACGCATTCCCCTGAAGTCAGCTCAGGCTTCAGTGTCTGTGTCACTGGCCCTGACTTGTACTCAATATGAACTAGTGCTGATCTGTACCTACTCGGTCTAGGCAAAAAAATAAATTTGTATGGTCCTGCTATAAAAAATTTTTGCAAGTTATGAAATAGTTCAGAATATCTTGTAACCATCTCCATACAAACTTAGTAAAAGTCTAGCCAAGCTGTAGGTATTCCAGCATACACGTATAATGCAGGTACATATTAGCTACCAGAAATCCAACTTTAAATCTTTTGAAAAATTTTCTGGACCAGGCAGTTCACTCTGAAGAGACAATACACCCAAATCCCTGCTTTGGTCGCTCATTGCCAATCAGTCCATGCATGGCTGAAGCCTGAAGACCTTGATCACAGGATTGCTCCATACCTACCTTGATTTGGATGCTTTTTCGGGTTGCTTACTCCAGTCTTCACTTTGCTTTAGCTCTATGGATGATTAGCTCTATTAGCTCTATTGAGAGAATAGAAAATAGAAAAGGCTTTTATAAATGATAAGCATTTAATGAGTATGTAGGGCACATTAAACATTCTCCTAGACCAGAGTAGCTTCTTTACTCCTGGGCCAGAATAATGTTACAGAACAGTTTCTAGTAGTGCCTTGTCTCAGAAGATAACATGTAATAGTCCCAGAAAAAAAAATTTTCCAAGGAAACTAAAAAAGGAAGAAATGTAACAGAAAATGACCCCCTTACCCAGGATACTTTGGTTTCTTAGTTGCCCAGGACATAGTTCCTGCTGCAGTTATGATTGCTTCAGTTTCCTGGAAATGGCTGGTCACTGTGATGAGTAGCTGGTCACTGTGATGCATATTTTAGTAACCAATACCAAATTGACAAGCCATTCTGCCTCTGTACTTCCTGCTTGCTTATCCCATGTAAGCACTAGACCCCCAGTGATCAGGGCCTCATATTTGAGGAAGGATCTCCATCAGTGCCCATTGACACAAAATAAATCTACCTCTAAATCCTGGATGTTGCTTCAGGGTCTCTACTTGCTGCTGCAAGGTGACATTAAAAGCCAGATGATCTGGGCAGGACATTTCTTAGGAGGCACGCCTTTCAGCCCATTGGGATGGGTGGGCTCTGCAGAGGGCATTCTTCCAAGCCTCTTCTTCAAAAGCAAATGCCTTGCTACCTATCTCTGGAGGTGAATGAGGAAGACAGTGAATGGTGTTTATGTTATTTCTCATTAACTCTCCTGTTTTTTGGTTTGGTATCATTATTCTCTACCAAGTCAGTTGAGAGACCCTCTGTTTTGTCTTCTGCAAACAGCATACTTTATTTCAGTGGAACCACTTGCTGTTCTTAGACCTACTTTCCTTATTTCTTCTGTGAGTCCATTATGTCACCAAATTCAGAACTTATTTGGGATGGTGGATTGAAAATGTTGGTGCTTCTTGCTTTGACCCATTGCTAGTTGATTCTGATTTTCTCTCTCTCTCTCTCTCTCTCTCTCTCTCTCTCTCTCTCTCTCTCTCTCTCTCTCTCTCTCTCTCTCTCTCTCCCATCCCCCATTCCCTCTCCTCAGAGCTGGGGATACAAGCCTTGAGCTTGCTAGGCAATTGCTCTACCACTAAGCTATATCCCAGGTCAGCTCAGAGTGCTTTTGAACATTCTGTTCACCTGCCACTTATTCTTCCGCTTAATACTAAATTTGGTTACTATTTTTGTATCTCTTTGTCCTTTTGATTTTATGGCTTTTGAAATGAAAAATATTATTATCATTTTAGTGGGGTTTTATGAGAAAGAAAAGGTTAAATGTATGTTTCAGTTACTTTTCTCTCCTTGCTGGGACAAAATACCCAACACCGAGAATTAAGAATAGCGTAGGTTTTAGTCCATAATCCTCTGGCTCCAAGGCAGAGGGCATATGGCAGGGTGCAGCAGTTCACGGTGGTGGAAATCGGCAAAACACAAAAGCCAGAAGGGAGGAGTAGCAGCTGAAGCAGAGAACAAGCTTCTGTCCCTTCCTTGTACCTCATTTGGGCTATCTGCCCCAGAGCAGCCACTGCAATCATACCCACAATCCCAGCACTTCAGCATGTGATAATCACAAACTCTAGAAGCCACCCTATGGACAAGGAGCGGGGGACAACTAGTCACAGCCTATAACATTGTGTGCGGTCAACTTACCATCTTTAATTTAAAAGCTGTCATTCTGAAAACACTTACATACCAGTGGGTATTTTTTAATACTTCGCTCTATCTAAATTCTTGACCAAATTGAATCCAATGTGTGAAAAGATGATAAGGGTATACTTTTAAGCTCTTTTCTCATTTTGGCTATTGTCATAGAGTAAAATATTTCAGTTTTCTCTCTGTTACTTTTCTTCTAGACATGTATTAATAAAGTCTTTAATATTTGCCATTGACTTTTATGTTTTATAATATGAAATAGGTAAAATAAATCATAAATAGTGTACGAGCATTTTGTATAAATGATCTATAGCATTTTTTTTTTGAGAGAAGAGTTCAGTGGAATTATTCAACTGCATCTCCTGGCATTTTAAATAACCCTCGTAATAGGTTCTGTCATTCCCATCTGTTTTGATTTAAGGTTGATTATACAGACACACAGTGCTGCATAAAGCCACCTGATCATGTCATGGTGTATTATTTATGTATTAAGGTATTTTCAGAAAGGAAACATAAAGCTGCTACTGTTAAATTATATCCATTTTATTAGGTTTCTCCTGGGTAGATAGATTACTTAGAATATTGAGAAATTAAACTATAGACATATTCTTAGAAATTTGTATCTAATTTGAAAATTAGACATTTTTAAAACAAAGCCCAATGAAACCTGCCACTGATCCCCCAGCCGACCATTCTCTGACTCCATCCCGAGGGGAAATACATTGAACAGGCAAAGATTAAGGCAGAGGAACACTGTGAGAGGCGAAGCAGCCAATCGGCTGGAGAGGGTCTGAAGAGCTGGTGCCTGCAGGCAGGCGCACCAAGCTAAGCCGGTTAGTCTCTGATTGCGGATGAACACCACATACGAGTTGTAAACATCCCTTATGTTGGCTGCAGCCAGCAAGCAGACTCGTAGCTAAGAAGAGAGGAGTCGATGCCCTGCAACGCATTCTGCACAGCGGCTGACAAGACGCATGCTCCTGTGCTGGAATGCTCTCACTCCAAGGTATTGGTTCTTTTTCATCGAGTTCCTATATTTTTAAAGAATTAGAGAAAGCAGAGCAGCTGGTACTAGTCAAGAATCCTGCCTTTTAGTAATGCTTTGTTCCTGTCCTCAGTCTAAATGCCAGCTTTAAACCGGTAACCTCGTGGGGAGACCATGCAAAGCAAGAATAAAGGAACACTTTACATTGCTTTAGCGGAGTGCGCACAGGCCTTTTATTAGGGCGGACTCTTTGTTAATGTTGCTATTGTTCGGAATGTGAGCTGGTTAAAAATGCAGCTTTGAATCATCACATTCTGCCACATCCCTAACCAAGGGCACCCAATGGGAAAGATGAGGGTGTGGGTGGGCCACGCACAGTGTCCTTAAGACTATTTCAGTTTACATTGCTATTGATATTGCTATGTATTAGCCTTAGACAGGAAAAAAAAAAAATCTAAAGTGGTAATCAAAAGGAGATGTTTTAGTCAGGATGCAGATTTTTCTTTGCTTAAATTTTAAGCAATGCAAACACTTTGCATATTTCATCGCACTTAATAATTAAAAGCCTTCATTCTCATTTATTACTGACAGCAAGAGTAATAACCTAAAAGTCATCAGGATATTAGGAGACCCTGGTTTACTTGCCAAGCTAATTGAAAGGATAATTTAATATGTTACAGAGTAACAAAAGACCCGTGAGAAGCACATTGCACTAGGTGAGGCATGAGATTGCTTTTTGGAGCGTTTACTTCTGGGAGTGAGCGCCTTCTTTTGTCTGTCATCTTCATCAATTATCTTCTGGAAGGAGTAGATAGTACAGAAACCTCTATGCCATCCCCTACGTTTAAAGTGACACAGTTATTTATTCTATACATCAGGCAAGATGTGATGTATGTCTAGGACATGCGATTGTTATGACATAGGGTAAGGTGCCTCTAGTAAGTAGTTCGCCACCCTCGCGGACTCCGTGAAGTCACACATCAGTGGGCTGTGAATGGCGACCCCACTGAAGGAGGGAGAAACTGGTTGCTGGGAACAGCCTGGAATACAGGAAATGTTCTATTTCGTTTTCTGTTTATTTCTAAAAACACGTGGCCACAGAAAAATTAACCTTCATTGCAAATTGTCAGGTCAGGGCTGGCATCCTTTAATTTTTCCTCTGAGAGGTCAGATAAGAATCTTCACAGATTCTTTGTGAAGTTATTTTTAAAAAGAGGAAATATTAAGCATGTCAGTTTTTATTTTTATCCAAATATTTATTAATTATAATTCATGCAACTAAATATAAGTTACCTCCATCTTACAGTACACTTTGTGATTTTCAGCTTCTCTAAATATTCATAATGCAACTGATTTTATTTAGCAAGCATAAAAAAGTAAAACAAATATGTGTAGCTAGCACTTAAATCAGTGTTTAGTTAAGGGGAATATAATCCATTATAATAAATTATTACAAAACCATAACATTAAGATTAAAAAAACAACTACAAAATAAAATATGAACTTTCTCATAGGTGTGAAATCACTACCTTATTTATTTCTATGTTTAAAAAGTTGCTTCTGTGAAGATAAATTAAACAACTAATTGCATGGTTATTGAGTGCCCTTTAGTAACTTTGATGAACAATAGTATTGTAAATGCATTTGCTATTCTGCAGGTGAGACTACGGACTAAGAATTCCTTGTGAGGAATTTTTGTATCTGCTGTGGTGTAAAATCTGTTTTCTGCTAAAGGAAGACTAAAGCTAATAGGCAGAATTATAAAATAACCTTAGTACCACTGAGGCATTCTATGGCAGCAAGAGATGGGTTAACTTAGAGACTACATTAAAGATAAAGACAGTGGCTTCTTAGGGAGAGGTCAAACAGGAATGGAATAATAGATCAAAACTGGCCTTTGACATCAGAAAAGCCTGGCTAAAAGCCCAGCACTGCCACCTACTCCCTGCGTGAACTAGATGGGAAATGGATCTTCCTGACTGGTTTGCAGAGTTATAAGCCCATATAATTACAAAGTAATTCATGTAAATATCAGATGGGTGTAATTGTAAGAATATGAAAGCAAATAGATTCTCACTTCATGGGACTGAGTGGTCCACATGATTACTCCTCAGGAGAGGGACTAACACCAGTGGCAACCAGAGGAAGGCTCTTATTAATGTCTTCATCTCTGTCCCCACCCCCATTCTCTTTCATTTCACAACACCCAAACCTGCACGTTTGAGAACACTACCTTCATTTTAATGCCTTGAACCCTATTTAAATGCAAATAGCCTTGGGAAGAATAGTTTAGGATGTTATTACGGAATTGTTTTCTGGGGGGAGCAGAGAGCAGTTGCTTACTGGGGATCCAGGGGAGTGCTTAGCAGAAGAGAGACTTTTAGAAGGGAGAGAATAGGCAAGACAGTGTTACCATGGCTGTGTGAGAAGATAATGTGATAAATAGCTTTGTTAAAGACTCTCAGGCACTGTGCAAGCTAAACTTCAGTGTTACCAATGGACACAAACACAGCCCCTGAGGAAGACTGATCTTTAAACTTGTGTAGCTTTCTGAACTCTCCCTTTTGAAGCTAACTTGATGGCACACCTTGCTTCTCTCCAACTAGAAATTAGTTGCTCTTACGGTTTGTGTGTATTTGTCTCCTCAAAGCCTCATGCAGTCAGTGAGGTGTGTGGTTCTACAGATTGATTAATTCATGATCCAAGGCTGGGCTTGAGTACTGCTGGGATTATGGCCATGAGTGCTACACCCAGCCTGGGGTAGTCAGCCTAAATGTGACATAAGAGAGACAGAGAGACAGACTTGCTCTCGTAGCCCCTGTTGCGGCTACTTCTCCCTTTTGCTCTTGCTCTTTGCTGTCCCATGAAAGGTTGCTCTCGGCCATGTGCCACTCCACCTTGAGCCAGTTTAGTATGGAGTGAAACTTCCAGTAACTGTGAACTTCTTCCTTCATTTTGCATGTCAGGTATTTGTCCCAGCAATGAGAGAAGGGTAACTGAGACCGTTGCATTTGCTCCCACCTGCCAAAGAGGGAATAGAGCTAGAGTAGGCTGCATGGTACTTGCAGACCAAATGCCCTGGCATGGTGGTTAACAGGAAGAGCCTGATGGTCTCTGGGCACTCTCCAGGGCCTTGATTGTGCTGGAACACCATTTCATCTAGCCATCCCTGGGTGAGTAAGCACTGTAAAAAGCTATTTTACCATTCTCTTTTCTTCTACTTACGGTATTATCCCTCTTTGAATAGTTTCTGTTCACTTTCCTTATAAGATTGGGACTTTTCCAGAAAAAAAAATACAGTCTGCTTTAAATCAAATTCATTGTGACATTAAAAAATCACATAAGCATTTGTTTAATTTATTTTTCCTATTATTTAATCCTTTATTTTGCTTTTCATATTTTGGGTTTCTCATATATGAGAAACTATGCAATATTTAAACTTATGTGCCTCTTTTCTTTCTCTTAACATTATGATTATGGTTTAAAGGTTTAACTTATTAATATAATTCATTCCTCTGGAAGTGAATGGATATAGCCACATTTGGCTGATAAGCTAACAAGTTTGCACAAAAGATAAAAGGTAGACAAATTAATAGCATCGATTTAACTTGACAGTAAAATGTGAGCATCTGTAAAAATTCACTTTTGCTTAGCATCTCTCAGCAACCTCAGGTGACTGTATCCTGGCTCCCTGTGGTACTGCTGACACTGAGGAATTGTGTTGGTGCCCAAGCAATTCTATAAGTGCACACTAGTAAAATCATAGGTCAATCTCATGAGTGGAGAAGCCAAATCCAGAGTACACAATGTCAGAAGACGTGCAAAGGGACAAGAAGCACCACCTAGGGGTGGCGTGGGTTGGCCTCTTAGAGGGATAAAGGACATAGGGGAGCAATGTTAACTAGGTGGTGACTGGGCTTCTGGAGTCAGAGGGAGGATCTTTGCTGATCAGCCTTACTCCACTATCTGAGAAGACACAAAGTCATTTGTAAGCATCCTTCTCACTGTCCTTTCCATTGCTCATAAATATTTAAGGATGAGGAAAGGCAGATAAGTGTGTCTTTTCCCCAGTATGCCTGACGTGGTGACGTAATGGCACATACCTATCAACAACCATGGCCCAGTCATCACAAATTCCCTGTGGGACGGGTAATAGAAAGACAATGAAGCTATTCTTTCAGGGATGCTATCCCAAAAGTTCATCTCATTTTGTTTAGTATGATGTCATTGAGGGATCATTTGAAGATAGGATCGGGGTTTCTAATCTGTGAATCAATTGGTCTAAGATTTCATTCTTCCTGTGCTGTTTTGAATTTTATCACGAGTATTGTTTTAGTTACTTCCCTCATTGCCGGGGCAAAATACGCCAAATCCACAACTTGAGCAGGAAGTTTTTTGGTTTCAGTTCTTAGTCTGCCAGTCGGAGACAGGACTGCATGGCGTAGGACAAGTACCTTTAGGACATGACCAGGGGAAGTAGAAAGTGAAGGGAGGAGCCAGGAAGGGCTCCTGGTATCAAGGAATCTCTAAGGATCCCCATGACCCAATCGCCTTCCGAAAGTCCCACCTATGAATGCATGCGGGGGATTGCCAGGTATAAACCATAACAGATACTTTTTCCTATCAGCATACAACAGGGAAATATCTATGTGGGATCATATCATGGGTGCTCAGTTTCCTCTTGGACCATGTGGGACATCATTCCATTTACCTTCTGCTCACAGGGATATTTAAGCTCCTTCCCCTCAACACTACAAGAACAGAGGTTTGCTCTTGGTCCAGGTTATTGTGCACTTTCTGAACTGTCCCTCCACAACCCACTCATCAAGTTTTTCAAAGAAAAATAGGCAACATAAATAAAAAGCAGACTTTCAGCAAGTCAAAATGTGGATGAAAAATTGTTCCCACAATGGTGTATTTCTTATGGCTTCAGGTATACATTTTTAAAAATCATTGCTAGGATCTAAGAAATGAAAGTTGTCATTCCTGGTCCACACTGTTATGTACGCTTGAGTCCTGGGTATGTTTTTAAGTTAAATAAAAAATATCTATGAGGCAACATAAAAAATTGTCTCTTAGCCGGGCGTGGTGGCGCACGCCTGTAATCCCAGCACTCAGGAGGCTGAGGCAGGAGGATCAGTGCGAGTTCGAGACCAACCTGGGCTACAAAAGTGAGCTCAAGGCCAGCCTGAACTGCACAGTGAGACCCTGTCTCAAAAAGACAAAAAAAAAAAAAAAAAAAAAAAATTGTCTCCATTTCCTCAGCCCATCTTGATCTCCCTTCTATTAACTGTGACAAAACTGGGGCCTGTTCCTTTGACTATAGCTTCTCTGAGAATTTATGCTTTCCCTGCCCCAAATTTTATTGTGTTCATAGACCTAGAACTGCTTCCTAATCACTATCAGAACATTGAGCTCTGAGCTGCAGCCTCTTTTCCTTTCAGAACTTATTCTTAATAGGACCAACTGCAGGAGCAACTCCTTCTGCGCTTCCTTCTTTTTCTTGTCCTTCAGTTGTTAGGGGAAGATAGAGGACCCTGGGCAGCTGTGTGTTGAGTGGCAAGGTCTGAGGAGCATCTTCGGAATACTGATGTTTCCTAATAGGCTTTGGGTCTAGCAATTTTTATTTATTTATTTATTTTTTTTTGTGTGTGTGTCTTTTTGAGACAGGGTCTCGCTATGCAGTTCAGGCTGGCCTTGGGCTCACTTTTGTAGCCCAGGCTGGTCTCAAACTTGCATTGATCCTCCTGCCTCAGCCTCCCGAGTGCTGGAATTACAGGTGTGCGCCACCACGCCCGGCAATTTATTTTATTTTATCTTATTCTCTTTCCTTTTTTTTTTTTTTAAAGACAGTAAAGGGGCCAGGGAGATAGCTTCATGGCACAAGAGCCTGCTTGGCAAGTGGTACAAGGTTGTGAGTTCAAACCCCGGTCCCACCACAAAAAAAAAAAAAATCCCACAAATGAAAAAAGACAATAAAAGGTATAACTGGATAAGTGTATTTGTTTTAAATGTTAGGTCATCTTTGTTTAAACCTCTATCAGATTTCTCACCAGAGGACATTTTTAAATTTTAATGGGCTCTTTTTTTTTTTTTTTTT
>PVJA010000219.1:129884-179256 GCA_004027025.1 Myocastor coypus | reverse complement strand
GCACGGCCTGAAAGAGACTTGAATTATCTGACAAATGCCCGGGTAGCTGCCCACATTCTGCTCCTACCCTTCTTCTGCCACCTCCAATTTCATTCTTGAGCAATCCTGGAGGTCTTGGACATCAAATGCTGTTTTAGTCTGCATTTCTCCACCCTCACTATTATGGTCTTATTCCCTTGACCCACAGGGCACATTGTGCTGTGCGTCCTCCCTCTATGTCCTAGAAATCTGTCCATTATTGATCATGTAAGTCAATAATCATGTGCTTCTTTTCAAAGGTTTTTCTTATAAATCAGAGTAAGCTATCTAACAGTTGACAGTCTTTACCATGTCCCTGGTGAGATTTTATGTAAATATTTTATGCATTATCCACTTTAATGATAAAAGTCATTATTCCTTGTATT
The DNA here is from genome assembly GCA_004027025.1 of Myocastor coypus. Lineage (NCBI taxonomy): Eukaryota > Metazoa > Chordata > Mammalia > Rodentia > Myocastoridae > Myocastor > Myocastor coypus. The sequence goes on along the minus strand of PVJA010000219.1, from coordinate 178,852 downwards.
GCAATATATTGCTTGCCTTTTCCACCACATTTGTGAAGCACTGGAGTGTAGAAAAACAGATTATCATAGCTTGAATGGATAAAAAATAAATTAGTAAATTCATAGAAAATCAGGGAGGACCATGGTGTATTAAGGGATGTGAAAGTGTTTCCAAGGTGGGCCAATATTTTAAGGAGACAATTATTTTTAAAAAGCCAAGAATGTTTAGAAAGGATGTTGTGTCAATAAATATACTAAAACAAATCAAGGGCCCGGCAGGATGATGGCTCAGTGGTCTAAAGCGCCTGCTTAGGAAAGCTTGGGCGGCTGCAGGGACGGCAGTTCGATCCCCGGCACCACATGCTGTGCCAACCCTGCCCTCAGGACAGGCTGAGCCGGCCATAAAAATAAACAAACAAAAGTTCTGAAACAAGAAAAAAATAAAATAAATAAAATTTTAGAAAAAAAAAACAAATCAAAACAAAAGCTCTTAAAAGCCAGAATAGTCTAATGGAGATTGAAAAGGTTCAGGTAAATATAGGTGGTCTGGTAAGAATTAAAAAGAATGGGCTGGGGAGATAGCTGAGCAGAATAACCACCTGCTTGGCAAACACAGGGTCCTGAGTTCAATTCCCAGTACCACACATACACAAAAAAGAAAATTAAAAAGAATGACAGAGGAGAAGCTATATCAGGAATTCATGAAGGAAAAGTGTAGGAATGCATTAAGTTTAAATAGTGTTCAGTTTCTAAAGAAACCAGCCAGAGTAGCCTGTACATAAAAAGAATCCTAGACAGGAAAAAAATTCAGTCTCTTTCAGAACTAATAAAATGTATTTAATTAACATTTCTTTAGTACTAGGTCATATACTAAACATCTTACATTGGCTCATTTAATTCTTCTTTTAAAAAAGCTCGAGAAAAAAAGGATTTTATAGCCTTCATTCTCTAAATGAGACAAGTAAGTGTAGCCAGACTTGTCTAGCACAGAACTGGAAATTGCTGTAGAGCTGATGCTCTGCCTTTTTTAGTTTACTGTGAGAGATGGCTCATCTTAGAAAGGGGAGATTAATTACTTGGAATGTAAAAGATGTCGTATATCTCCTCCGAAGTTTGAACCCAGAGGAAAATAAAGAAATTAAAAGCTAAAAAATTTATATGCTAAAAGAACCAAAGCCTTGTACTCTGTGCTATTATGATTGAAAACTGTGGGTTTAGTGTGGGTCTCCTAAGAGCCCCTTCCTGTGGTAGGAGGATTAGTATGCATACTGCTGTCTAGCCACATGCATAGGTTGCGTTTTTCTGGATAAGGAGAACTGAAAGGATAGGAAAAGAATTCAAGAAAAGTGGAAGGGAAAAACTGTAACTACCAGGCCATCATCTTGAACGACAAAGTCTTCCTTTCTTCCATGATCCTATCCCTTCCCCATCAGTGTGGGGATGTTAAGAGATGCAATGGAGATTGAGACACAATAGTGCCAACTTGTGGGCCAGCCACTTGCCCATTGTTTATCGCATTGGTGAAGTATGAGACATCACCATCCCCAAAATAGAGGGTCATTGATGAAAGGTGAATTCTGGAGTCTGGGAGCTATCCCAAAGGCTGCAGTTTGACACTTCTCATTTTTAATAAAACACATTGCATCTCTTTGATAATACAAAGCTAGCAGAAAAATACTTTACTTGGCACTTTATAGTGGAAGCTATGTGCCAAAAAATATGTGGCATTTACAGAATTAGATTTAGATGTACAGTATGTGTTGAATTTATTCCATCAATGTATATTCAAAAGAATGAATTTCTTGTTTTGGGGACATAAGGTGCAGGATGGGATTTTATTTTATTTTTTGGTGATGTTTGCATTCACTTTTTTTTTTTTTTAAAGACAAGCTCTTACTAGGTCATGTAGTCTGACCTTGAACTTGTTTATGTAGCCCAGGCTGGCCTCAAACTCATGACAATTCTTCTACTTCAATCTCCCAAATGCTGGGTTTACAGCCATTAGCCATCCTGCCCATAAAAACACTATCAAATGAAAGTACTTTTGGAAAATATCTGTTCAAAAATGTCATACATTGATTTTATTGCAATTCCTATTGGCAGTTTCATCTCAAACTTTATACTTCATACATTTCAGACTAGTTTTCCATAGAGCTAAACTTACAAAACGTATTTGTGAGTATAATGATCACCTTAGTCTTTTTTTCTTGCAGCCTCATCTCAGCTTTAATTCGCACACAGTTTTTGTTTCTTTGTTTTACTTATTTTTTAATTTTTTATTTTATTATTATTTTTGTTTTGTTTTGTTTTTGCTTTTGCGGAACTAGGGATTGAACTAAAGCCCTTACGCTTGCCTATCTCCCCCACCCCATCTTTGTTTTATTTATGACAGTAACCCTGTCATAGACCTCCAGGCAAGGCTCCTCCAGCTTGTATATGAATGCCAGCCTTACCTTCCAGTACAATCACTTGGATGATTTTCATAAGCCCCTTTGCATGGCTCTTTGCCCTCACAGTAAAGTCTAGCTCCTTTCATGGACTAATTTCCAAGTCCTTCTTGGTTATTTCTCTACACTGAGCCTCTCATGGTTTTTGCAAACCCTACTTTATGTTCCACACATTTGGAATTATGTGTCTTTGGGAGCCTATCTTGTTCCCATGGCACTGTTCTTTCACCATCCCAATGTTTTGTGAATAATGCTATTTTTTGCCTAGAAAATTAGCTTTTCACCCTGATATTTCTGTACTCTCCCTAACACTTGTACGTGTGTTACAGCTCACAGCAAAATCCTTATCATCATTTCCACTGTTCACACAGCCAGGATGGATTAGATGTCCTCCCTCTAAGCTCGTGTGCCATGCTGTTCATGTTTCTAACATGCCGATCATGTTTTTATACATGTTGCATTCTGAAATGCTTCTGGAATGAATGAGCAAAGGCAGAAAAAATAAGAATAAAAATAAGTAAATGAAAAAAAATAAATTTTGCTTTGAAGAAAAAGCAAGAATCTTGTTCAATGAAAATAGTAAAATATAGGACCAGTGAGATGGCTCAGCAGTCCAATGCGCTTGTTTAGGCAAGCTTGGTCAACCACAAGGATAGCAGTTCAATCCCCAGCAACACATGCTACGCTAGCCCCAACCCCAGGGAAATATAAATATATAAATATACACATAAATATATATATGTGTATATATATATATTTATATATATATATATATACACATATATATATCCCATAAAAATATAATTAGTGAAACACTAGAAGAGAACCTATCATGAAATTAAATATATTTGCAAAGATTTACATAAACTATACACTAATTAGGAAACACGTTGGTATTTGAGTCATTTTCATTTTTGCTCTTGCTTTAAAGTGTTGCTGATTAAATGTGCTTGCACTGGATCTCAAATGGAGCAAAAATTTGAAGATGTAGTTAGAAATGTGCTCAAAAACACATGATTAGCATCCATCTACTCAACATCGTTCTGTTGGGAAAGAGCTGATGACGTGTATAACATTCTCCAAATAAGCAGTCTTTCATTGAAATAGTTGCTGAATCAACGAATGAATGGACTCAAACAGGTGGACTAAGTCTCCAAGCAATCACAACTTTGTTATAGAATTTATTTTATTGTTGACAGATACTCTATTCAATATTAAGGGCCTTGCTTCAAATCCGTACTGCCTTGAGTTAAACATACAGTACATTGGTATATACAATCACTTTATTTAATGTGATCCATAATCCCAAGTCCCCAGATACTCATGGTTTTATGTTTCAGGTTTAAAGCTAGACAACTTTAAAATTAGTGCTTTTCTCCAATTAATTGGTGCCTGAGGCATTTATGGAATTCAGTGAGATGATATGTATTTGATAAAGAATATTGCAACTATTAATGGTGGCACTAATTTTAAACTTGCCTGTACTTGAGAGAAAAATAAAACATTGCTTCTTGGTTGTGAAGTGCTTTACAATATTCAGTGCCTTACCAAGAAATTTCATGAAATTCACAGAATCAGATTCCTTTATACTTACCATCATTGAGGAAATAAACTCACATTGTACACCTGTGTAATGAATGGCTTCAATGAAACTTTGCAGACATAAACTGCAGGATTAATCTTGCTATGCAGTGGTTTTCCTCTTAAATATTTATAAGGCCTTTGTGTGACATTTCTTTCTTTTTTCATGTATTTAGTACAGGGTCTATAGGATCTCACTACACAGATCAGACTTGTAGCAATCCTCCTGTTTTTAGCATCCTAAACCCTGGGATTACAGGTATGCCAGCATGACACACCGGGGATTGAATCCCAGTCCTTGTGCCACTTTTCAATCTTTCTATAATATGAAAAATATAAATACATCATGAGGGTGAGTGAATTTTGTACTGTATATTTCAGATTCAAGTTTTAGACATGCTGTATCTCTATAGTATTAATTTTCTTTATACAAATTCACAGGTTGACTTATTTGTTAGAAGTGGAATGTCATGAAATTTACAAGTTCATGAAAATAGGTGAAGTTGACATTTGATCTATCTAGGTATTTAAGTGACTTGGCCAGCCTCATACAGATGTTAATGATAAGTCTGAAAGCCTGATCCAATCCAGATTTGACACAGTGGCTTTAATCTGGTACCTATCATCTCCACTTGGGACTTCTAGCTTAAGTTCTTTGCAATTTTACCTAAGGGTTTCAGAAGATTTGAATAAAGAAATTAGATTGATATGTAAGTACTGAGCTCTCTATGGGAAGGCCTTCCCCTGTGGATACTGTAAAGAAGCATATATTAAAGATAATAGAATAAGGAATTTTCATGAATTACTTCTTGATAAAGATTCAGGACAACAGATGTAAGTGCAATGTAGCTTTGGTGTGTGATATTCTAAAACATTCCATTAGCTTTGTTTTCAGAATTTTTATATTAAATTTTACACATTCAATATTTCAAACAAATCAAAAATTGAAAGTGTTACAGCAAATGTCTACTGGCTAGATTTCATTATTAACATTTTAGCATATTACTAAATTCCTGTGAATGTGTATTTTGAAAGCACATTTAAAAATAAGTTGCACCCTTTCCTGTGAGGTATGAGCAGAGCGAGTTGAGGAGTTAGGGTGCTGGGCTTTTCATTTGCATCGCATAGACAACTCTACTCTCAAGATGGTCAATGTACCTAAAACCTGAAGGACTTTCTGTAAGAAGTGTGGCAAGCGTCAGCCTCACAAAGTGACCCAGTATAAGAAGGGCAAGGATTGCCTCTATGCCCAAGGAAAGAGGCACTATGACTGGAAGCAGAGTGGCTACAGTGGGCAGACGAAAACCATTTTCTGGAAGAAGGCTAAAACGACAAAGAAGATTGTGCTGAGGCTTGAGTGTGTGGAGCCCAACTGCAGGTGGAAGAGAATGCTGACCATTAAGGGATGTAAGCACTTTGAACTGGGAGGAGACAAGAAGAGAAAGGGTCAAGTGATCCGGTTCTAGCTTTGTGCTTAACTTTAAGGCAAATTTATGGAAGAAAGATTAGCTGTAGGAAAATAAATGCAGTAGTAACCACAAAAAATAAAAAAAAATAAGTAGCAGATATCATGATAATCACTAAGAATTATTACATTATTCTACATAGCCTTAATTTACAGTACAACTAGAAAATTAGTAGTTTCCTAACATCATCTAATTCACAATTTATTTTTAATTGTTCCCTTTTAATTATTGCATCCTTTGCTCTTTAAACAGACTATACTTGGTTAAGCTCCTAGATTTAGTCAATTACTCTAACACACTTCACCTACTGTTTATTCCCTACCGCTGACTTCCTGAAGAGAGCAGGCTCAGTGCTCTGTGACATGTCTCACAGCAGGGTTCATGTGGTTGTTTCACTGTTACAATGTTTATTCATTTTTCATTCCTTTTTCCCCATACTAAATAAAAATATCTTCTCATAGCTCAAGAAAAGGCTGTTTAGATGCTTTTTGATAACAATATTTCCTACCTGATATCCATGTGGCCTATATAATAGAAAGTATAAATGATACAAACATATTAACTTTGAAATATTTTGTTCTAGTTATTCAATAGATAGTTGTTTGTGCATTGTCTGGACATAAACCATCTTTGCTATGTTACAGTCCCTCAAATATTTTGGAGAACTGTGGTTTACTCTACCAGTTCTTTTGTTGGAATACATATAATGGCAGATGGAAGAGGAAGCCAAATTTCATCTCTTTTTCTGCGTACTTCATAAATTTCCTTGGGGCAAGAACCATGACTCTAATGATTTTAGAAGAAAATATGAAGCAAGTGTGGAAACTTTGTTCTAGATCCTGAATTGTTCTGTGAGACACATTGCCTGAGGGTTAGAAATATATAACGTGTGAACTGGGGTCTGTCTATCAATTCCTAAATGAAGGTATTAATTACTCCATTGAAAATGAGAAAAAGAGCCAGGCATGGTGGCGCACGCCTGTAATCCCAGCACTCGGGAGGCTGAGGCAGGAGGATCCGTGCGAGTTCGAGACCAGCCTGGGCTACAAAAGTGAGCTCAAGGCCAGCCTGAACTGCATAGTGAGACACTGTCTCAAAAAGACAAAAAAAAAAAAATGAGAAAAAGTATCTGACCAAGTAAGCTCTTTGGGTCGAGCATGTCCAAGAGCTTCTACAGAGTCTCTCCTCCAACTAGCATTTCAAAATTGCATTAAAATTTCAGAGCTATAAGAGAAAAATGGAATTTTTGTCAGGATTTTGCTTTGTTTTTGTAATTTTCTTATACAGAAAATAAATTGTATGAGAATTATGATCCTTAAAGTTATTTCTGCCAGAAGAACTGAGCAGACGTATGGATTGAGCTTTCAATGCATTATGGAAGATTTCAGGTGAAGATGTGGAAATAGGTATAGTTATCTGAGTTTGAAAAAAGAATGAAAGAGGGTAAATCAGAGCTGTGTGAAAGTGTGGGCTAAATTAGAACAAAGGCATTTGGGAAGTGGAATGACTCAAGGTAGAGAGGCAAATAGCTGTGAAGTACACTTTAACAAAACATGTCAAACAACACTAGGAGGACATATAGAACTCTGTTCATTTAAGAGTTCAGATGTCTACGTGTCTAGATAAAGAAGATCCAGGGACAAACAAGACCAACCTGTCTCTGTTCTCATGGTATAATATCCTAGAAGAAGAAGACAGATAATATATAAGAAAAATTGCAAACTCATGATCATATAATATAATGGCTAAAGATATAGGATTTGGAGCCAGACAGTCTGAACCAAAATCCTAGCTTCCAAACTTGACCTTGAGCAAGATCTTTGAACCTTCCCATGTCTTGGTGTCATACTTATGCTACGAAGATAATAAGACATATTGCATATGGTTGATGTGTGAGGAATAATGAACCAATAAATGATAACTTTAGAACAGTGTCTGATACAGAACCTCAAATAAATATCCACTATTATTATTATACTGCTGAATAACATGACGCTATAACAGCAATGGCATGGCTTTTCAATCTCAGCCCTATTGACATTTGTGGGGCGAGATAATTCTTTGTTATGTGTCCTAGGACATAAGAGCAGCTTTGGTCTCTACTTACTAGATAGAAGTACCAATTCTTAGTAGTGACAATCAAAAATGTCTCAAGACAATGTGAAATACTCTCTTCTAGTTGAGAACCACTTGGTTAGGTTCAACAGATCCAACACTTTTATGTAGAGAATTATTACAATTTACATCTGTGTGTTCCCCCCCAAAGTCTCATGTGGTTTTAGGTGGAACTTTTTTGAAGTGGCTGAATCTAGAATGTGTGCTAGCTTCCTAGTTCAGTGTTAAGATTAGGATGCTAGGATTTTTTTTTTTTTTTTTTTTTTTTGTCTTTTTGAGACAGGGTCTCGCTATGCAGTTCAGGCTGGCCTTGAGCTCACTTCCATAGCCCAGGCTGGTCTCGAACTCGCACCAATCCTCCTGCCTCAGCCTCCCGAGTGCTGGGATTACAGGCGTGCACCACCACGCCAGGCTAGGATGCTAGGATTAAGGGTGGGTGATTGCTGGATCACTCCACTGATTGTATTGACACCACCTGACCCAAGTGGACTGAATGCAATGTAAGGGGCACAGAGAGGTTTGTCTGCCCTCACTGTCCATTTTTGCTTTTGTTGTGATGTGCTGTCATGAACTATTGCCCCTCTGCCATGTGCCACACTACCTTGGAGGCAGCAGATTATGGAATGTGGCAGCAGTAGTGAGATGCCAAGGTTGTGCATATGCTAGGCTGTCATAACATTTTGTTTTATTATGGTGAAAGAATCTATAGGTTTGCTGTGAGGTAACACAGGGGAGATAAAAGGGAAGCAAGTTTACGTAGAGGGAGCTTAAAAATTAATGATTCTGTGTAGGCCATGTGAGATTCTATCTCCTGTTAGTTTTCCAGGAAGTAACTGGCCTATTTATCATACTAGTCTGGAGATAATGTCAGATATATGCTTGAGAGTCATTGAGTTTCTATGGATTTAAACTATGGCACCGGCTGATGGGAGCAAAACGGAGTGTAGGGTGAGGGTGGGAAGCCAAGGGCTGATTCTGAAGCATTCTACACCTGCACTGAAAGTGCAGAGTGGAGGAACAGATAGGGAGGTAGGAAGGGGTGAAACTTAGAAAATGATGTTTTAGAAGAGAAGGAAATACAATGCTCTCAAAAAGAAAATGTGACCGTCAAGATCAGAAGCAAGTAGAATGTCAACAAGAAAGCTCTGAACTTACATTTAGACTTGATGAAATAAAGATTTTTGGTGCTAATGACAAGAATGATTTCACTGCTGATGACAAGTATGATTTCACTCCATAATACGCTTCACTGAGGCCTTTGCCAGAAGATGGGAGGTAATTGCTCATGAAGGGAAGGGGACTGTACAAATAGAATAGTCAGAGGTTGGGTATCAGCCAAGAAAAGGGGTATCATTTGCTAAGAGGAAATATCATAAAAATTTAATTCATGTGGAACTATTCATTTGGTTGATTTTAAATATGAACAAGAAATTGTTCATTTTCAGAGGTTTTATAAAAAAGTGTCAAGTGAATGAGAAGACATTCATTGAATCCTTACAAAATCTCATAAGAAATTGTTTCAATACCACTGTCAGATGGGGACTGGGGAGACAGCTCCATGACACAAGTGCCTGCCTGGCAAGTGCAAGTTCGTGAGTTCAAACCTTGGTTCCACAAAAAACAAACAAACAAAACAAAACAACAAAAAAAAAGCACTGTCAGACCCAGTAAGCAGAAGTGTAGCTGTAGCAAAGTTATTTCATCCACATTGTGACTCCTAGTAAACTGCAGAGTTCGGTATGATTATCTAAAAGGTGTTTATGGCTTGGCTATATCATCCATGGAGCTTTCAATTAAACCCTAGCATAAAAGGGGGAAACACATTTAGAAGGATATGCCAGATATTTCTAACAGGTTTTAGAAGCACATTCGCCAAATTCTCACAAGGGGCTCATTCAGATAGCTAGCATAAAACTAGTGAATTTTTCTTAAACTTGGATTAAAGTACCAACCTGCCAGAAAACTGTGTCATAATTAAATCAATCAAATGTCATGTTAGAACAGGAGAACTCATCACTCATTGAAGAAGACCATTTTGAGTAGAATTTTAATTATATTTATAGCTCAAATGACAATCCTGTGGAACCTTTTAGATTATAGTACTTGCACTCCTTAAGAAGTTAAATTTATTTTTAAAAACATTTTGATTAGGTGTTCAGAAATTGATAACCAGTACAATGTTGTACTATTAATAATGAAATTAGAGGACAGGAATGGGGGTAGTGGGTGTGCACATTCCAGGATCCAGAGAGAAGGGAAATTCGATGGTAATTACATTTCCATTAATAATGCTGCCCATATTTTCTTACCTCAAAATTGGGATGCATGATGAGACAAAGAGTGTTCAAAATTAAGACTACCTAGGAATAGGGGATTTATAATACCACAGTTAACAGTGGCAGGTGGGGTCAGCTGGAACAAGGGCTGAAAATTCAGGTCAAATTTGACAAAATTTACTTTACAATGAATTTCTGAATATGTCACCCATCGATGTTGATTTTCTGTCTGAAAAGGCCAAACCTCCACTGTCAAAATCTATACTTTCTCACTTCCCATACCTTTTTTAATGTCCATTGATTGGCTTTGTGACCTTGCGCCAGGCCCATTTCTTAGAATAGCACATCTTTTAGTCTTGGCAGCTAGTAGAATGTCCCTCTCAGTTGGTCCTCAATAAAAGTCGGTTGAAGGCTTGGAGGGTAGATGAAACTGGAACCAACCCATACTGAAATAAACTATATTCCATAGTACTTTTGTTATGCAGGCTTTGTGCTTACTTACTTTAGGTGCATCTAACTATGGGGCTATGTTTGAACAGAAGACACCTCCTCTTTGCACAGCTAGTTGTATACTATCTTTAGTACTTAGCTAATTGATGGCCAACTTAGATGATAATGCCAAGTTGGGCTAAGATAGCATGGTTCTGGAGAATGGTATACAGGGAGAGCAAGAGGAAAGGATTTTATGCTGATGTCCTTCAGAGAAGCTTTGGCTTTTCGTCTGAGCTCTGGTCTTCCCTAAGCATGGCTGTTGTTCTCTTGGGAGGACTACTGGCTCTTGCCTTTACCTGGGTCATCTTCATGTCTGTGGTACAGATACTTCAGCTCAGAATTCTGAACTTTTTGACTTGGATGTCATCTTCTGGTTCTCAGCTTGGATTCTTTGGCCTTTGATATCAACTTTTCAGCCCACCAGTTCTCACTCCTAGCCTCCAGCTGCAGCCTTTAGACTTTACAGCGTAAATCCTTCTATGTTCATCCCAGATCCCTGGCCTCCTGGTGCAGACTTGCATAGGACATTGCTGTGGGCTTAGGACTTCTGTATTCCTCAGATCTCCAACACACATGCACATCTCTTGCACCCCCTATATCTGATTCTACTAAACATTGACTAGTACACCACCTTTCCAACTTATCTTCTTTTCTTATTATTTATTTGGTACAGTGTCTCACTACACAGCTCAGGTTCATGGTGATCATCCTGTTTCAGCCACCCCGGTGCTGGGATTATAGGCATGCACCACCATGCCTGGTTTCAGGGATTGACATGGCATGTAGTACCAGAGATTAAACCTGAGTCTTTGCCAGGCAGGCGCTTAGACCACCAAGCTATGTCTCTAGGCCTCCAGTTATTTTTCTGAATGACTTCATATTTTAGTCAGGTTTCTATCATTGTAACAAAATACTTGAGATAATTGAACTTGAAAGGAAAAAAAAAAAAGTGCTATTTGGACTCATGATTTCAGAGATTTTAGTGCCTGGGCAACTGGTCTTAGTTCTTTGGGTCTGTAGCTACAGAATACTCCATGATAAAAGTGTAAGCTTCTTTCCTCTGGCGCAAAAGAGAACCAGGTGAAAGTAAAGAAATGCTTTTGCTTCATGTGGGAGGGCTGCAGGGGAGAAGTTAAAGCCCCAGGAGAGGAGATAAAAGTTGTGCTTTCAGCAGATTGGACTAGGGTGGAGTTTACATGGGCAGTGGGATGTGAAAAAAGACTCTGAATGGGGGAGCCTTGCAGTGTGCAAAAACCAAAAGAGGAAGTTCTTGGATAACTCCAGGTAAGAAGACAGAAGTCAGTCTAGGAGCTGCTAGTCCTGGTTGGCTTTGGGATCCCCCAGGCAAGGGTATCTCATTGCTATGAAGACCTGGTGAACAGCTGTGTGGACACAGACTGATCTAGAAGCACCTGGCAGGCTGGGGAGATAGCTCAGCAGTCCAAGTGCCTGCCTGGAGAACACAGGGACCCAGGTTCAATCCCCAGTACTGCAGGCTGTGTTGCCCTGGAACACCAGCCATGCCATGCCAGCCACCAAAAACCAGGTGTGGTGGCACACACTTGTAATCTTAGAACTGAGGAGGTTGAAACAGGGAGGTGACTAGTAGTCTGAGCTGCATAGTTGAGCAACATAGGGAGACCCTGTATGAAACAAACAAACAAACAAATATTTTTTTTAAGAAGTACCTGGTACTGTTTACCTTGTGGCAGGAAGTGATGTTTACCCTGAGGCAGGAAGCAAAATACATAAATCTAACACATGAGTCTTTGTGAATGTTATGGTTTCTATCTAAGTGCCTCCCCCAGCCCCCACTAAACTTCAAGTGCTCATAAGATGGGAATTCTGGAAGGTGCTTGGATCATGGGGCTGTGATACTCATAAGTGACGGCAAGAGGTAAAGCCTGGTCAGAAGCGGTGGGTGCTGGGGGCATGGCATGAAAGGATGTAACATCCCTTTCTGTCCTTTATCTCTCTGCTTCCGGATGCCATACCATTAGCTGTTTCCTCTCTGCCGCGCCCCTCTTCCAGGCTGCACTGCCTTGTAGCTAAGTCTATGGACTAAAACCTCTACAGACTGTGAGCCAAAATCAACCTTTCTTCCTTAGAAATGTAGGTGCCATATATTGTAGCTTGTCAGGGAGAAGGTGCCTGAGGCTGTGGGATGTCCCATGAAATTTTATATTAATGACCAACTATTTTTTCAGTTTGACTGTTGGTGCTTCTGTGAAGATTAAAATGTATCTCCTAAAAAAAAATGGGGGGGCGGGGGGGGCTGGCGTGGTGACACACGCCTATAATCACAGCACTTGGGAGGCTGAGGCAGGAGGATTGATGTGAGTTCAAGACCAGCCTGGGCTACCAAAGTGAGCTCAAGGCCAGTCTGAACAACATAGTGAGACTGTCTCAAAAAGAAAAAATAAAATCTCAAAAATAAAATAAAATGTATCTTCTCAAAATAAAATAAAATGTATCTCTTCAATACACTTCTCAAAAGTAGCATGCTTTACTAGTTCCTAATTGGACCATTTCACAGTGCTGATAACCCTATTAATAACTCAGCTGCTGTTAGCAAGCCTAGCTAGCACTTGGGTACTGACAAGTAGTGACATGCTGTCCTTTTTCAGTGGGGATTATTCTGATGATTGAATGGCTTAACACTGCCATAGTTGTTGGAATAGTGCTACAACATAGTGAGCATCATTTCTGTGCTTTATGTGTCTGTGTATTGAAATAAAGATTTCAATAAACATGAAAAGAGAGCAAATCATCACAAACTCAGGAAACTTCTCACACACATAATCTCTCATGTTTTGTATTCGTGATAAGTGATGAGCACCCACAAAACAACAGACTGGAAATAACACAGAGACAGCAAAGACTGAGAACCTTTATGTTTGGACTAAGGTATGAGGAAATGGTAGAGCCTTTGAATTAAACCCTTTGTGCCTTTAAGACTAGAAAAGCATCTCAGTGATGCAATTTGGCTTAGGTTTTTTCCCACCACCTACTGAGAAATGTATCAATGCTGATACATTTGTTCGGGAAAGGGAACTGTATTTCTTCAGATTTTTCTTAAGAATTGGAAAAAAAGAGCAATTGAATTGTTCGCTCATTTCAATATCTTTTCACCACTTTGGTAGACAGGCAGAATGTATTCAATTCAAAGAAGGCACTACCACACACTCTTACAGTGCAAATAGTGGAAAAAGCTACTTGCCTCAGCGACAAACACCTGGCTGAGTCTTCACCAAACACCTTGCACCTAGAGGAGTCTAGGAATGGGTACAGTGAACTATGAAGCAATTTTCAGGAAAAGGAATTCAGTTCTTTGAAGTATTTCGCCAGAGTTTCATGTTCACAACTACCTTGGTTTCTCCCTCCCATATTCATCCCGTGTGAAATCTCTCACTGCGTTGTGAAAGGGTAAAAACTTTCTAAATTAAACTGGATGCACTTATTCTAGTATAGGATCCCTGTTGGGCCATGCCAGTATCAGGCTGCAAGCCCCTGAACAGCAAGGACGGTGTCATATTTATGTTTTTGTCCTAAAGTTTATGTTATACCAGGAAGAGTGGCACTCAAGACCACTTATGGAATAAATGAATGGATGATGAAATGAATGAGAACAGGAAAGGCTTCTTGTCTTGTTGATGTTCCCTGAGACAGTTGTTATTATCAAGCAAAGTGGAGGAAAGATAAAAATCGTATGTAAACAAAAGCATTCAGTTAGAGCAACAGCTAGAGAGAAGGCCTTACATGAAATCTGCTGAAATTTGAGAATGTGTCTTCCCCAAAGACTTTTGCTTTCCCCCTCTGTGGAGAAAAAAGAAAAAGGCTTCTGAAAGAGAAACTTTTGATTTGGAACAAAACCAGAATTTCTGGAAAACAAGTATGAAAGCAAGGCACCTTAGAAATAGTTAGCCAAGGAAGCTTTACTTTTGTACATCTAATCTTTACAGTGTTTTCAACAAAGGATCTAATTTTAGGTGGCCTACTTTTGCTGTATTACAGCTCATATTGATAAATTGTGTCCCTTACTCCCAAATTCATAATCTCTCATTCCTTAGAATGTGACTTAAAAAGTAGGTCATTGTTAAATTAACTAATTAGTTAAGATGAAATCATTGTGCTAGAGTAGGAAGGGCATCTAATGTAATGTAAATAGTAGGAAATCTGGACCCAGACACAAACTAAGGGTGACCGCTATTTGAAGATGAAAGCAGAAATTGAGATAATGCATTTATATGATGAAGAATGCCTGCAAAATCAAAAGCTGAGTGAAGAAGCAAGGACTAGATTTTCCCTCAGAGAAAATCATCCCTGCATGACCTTGATCTCAGACTTCTGGCCTCCAGAATTCTGAAATAGTGCATTTCTCTTATTGAAGTCATCCGGTTGGTGGTGCTTTATTATGGCAATGCAAAGAAGCTAATAGACCCACAGAAACCTTTCAAGGTGGACCTGCATAATGGCTACTGATAAATGCCACAGTTCATGATCATTCTACACTAACACTAAGAGCTGTAATGTGCAAGCAGACACATGATCACTGGGTGAGCGGTGTTTTTACCAACACATGAAAATATAATTATCCACAAGCACTGTGCTGCCTTTGAAGACTCTGCTGGTGGGAATGATTCAGCCTTCCCTCAAGGAAAGCTGTTATTAGTCAGTCACAGTGAGGTGGAGCCAACTTCGCCTTTCTGAAAAGCTGAAAATGACCATCGTTCTTTGCCTGAGAGCACATGTTTCTCCATGTTGTAATGATACAAACACTTTATTACCAAAGGAAGAGACCTTTGGGAGAAGCATTTTGAACTAGAAGACAAGAGAAGAATTCGGCTTTTCTTTTCTTGTGAGTGTTGAGTGTTAGGCCCTGAAAATATAGGATAACTGAAAGAGTGATCCTCAAAAGTCAGCACTTATAATAGGGATAAAAATCTAGAGAAAATTTTAATTAGCTGTTAGAAAAAGTTGTGTGGCCTTCAGAGAATGAGTCAGAGGAAAGGATCACAGCCAGGAGAGAGGGTGAGGCAGTGGGGTAACCCCATCTGTTTGGCCCGTCCTTGAATGAAACCATTTGGAAAGGCTGGTCCCAGGCGTCTGCCAACCAATGCAGACCTGCAATGCAGAGACATTATTATAAAATGTTCCCTTGACATTTTATCACAAAAATTTGGTTCTGGCTGAAAAGCCCATGTGCTTAGTCTTAGATCCTTAAGAGAATCGTGTTGACTTGGTGTAGTACTATTCTTATTCAACCAACTATTTTAATGTATGGGAATATCTTCTCTTTTTTTAATGGTAATAATAGTCCTTGGGCAAAGTATGCACTTTTATTCTTGCCATCCAGAGTTCCAAAGATTATAGAATGAGAGACATCCCACTCTCTGGAAAGTGGAAGCTGATGTGTGGGCTATTAAAAGACCCTCCTGTCTTCTAGTATTCTGTGGGAGATTTCCTCGCAACCTCAGGGAATCATCCATTCTTCCCTCCTGCACTTACTGCCATCTTCTTTCCTTTTCTTCACACAAATAGCTAATCATCTCTTATGCATAGCTGTTCATCTACTTTCAAGTAATGTCAGTCTTTCATGGTCTCGAGGCCTCCAGTGGATCAGGTGTGTGTCTGCTTGTTACCACAGGAAGCGCACTTCCTTCCTAAGGTCTACTCTGGGGCAAGCTCACACCAAACAGAAGTATGAGCACTTTTAATCACTCTCTCTTAACTACTCTAAACTTAGGTGCTAGATCATTTACTTACATTTCCTTCTTATTTTTATTCTTTCCTCTCTGTAACTCTCATACTTTATTTATCTATCATCTATCTATCTATCTATCTATCTATCTATCTATCTTATCTATCTATCTATCTATCTATCTATCTATCTATCTATCTATCTATCTATTTGGTACAGTATCTCTCTGCAGCTCAGCCTGGTAGTGTTCCTCCGTTCTGAGTCTCCCCAGTGCTAGGATTACAGGCATGAACTACCACACCTGTTTTCAGTGACCCGCTCAATGCCCTGGGCCCAACACCATATGCGGTACCAGGAATTGAACCCAGATTCTTGTACCTGCCACACAGATGCCTAGACTGTTGAGATATCTCCCCAGTCTTTCCTTTATTATTATTTTTTTGTGTGTGTCTGTGTGTGTGTGTGTGTGTGTGTGTGTGTGTAGAAAGACTGTCTCTTTTGCCTACTTCTGAACAGGCTCTTTTAAGCCCTCATGGCCCCAGCCTTGAGCTCCCTCCTGGATCAATTATTGTCAAGAACCCTGTTTAGTTAATTTAATAAAAAATCTCTCCCTCTTGGTATCTGATCAACCTTGTTATCAAGCAAACTCCTGTCCCCCACCCTTCATATCTTATTCATATCTTATCATTCTGGCCCCATGTCAACAACATTTCTTTTTTGTCTAACAAGAGCCCTTCTAACCTTGATGTTTCCTCTTTAATTTTTGTCTACTAAACTCCACCCTGTTTCTGGGCTATAAATCTCCACTTATATTTGTGCTTGGAGTCCAGCCCAGTCTCTCTTCTCTGCTAAAAGCTACATTTCAATAGTATTCTCCCTGACTAAAGTTTACTTAATCATTTCTAACAAAAGCCATGATTTCTTTCTCCAATAGTAAGAGTAATCTTCTCATATTTGTACTATAAGTTTTTCCAAGATAAAATGTTTCCTCATAGCCTGTGAAATAACATTGAGTGTACATATTGGGCCAGTAAGTGTTTGCTCATAGATGTTCTTCTCCTTTCCCTCCTTATTTTTTGTCAAAAAAAAGGAAAAATCACAATTATACATTCTTTAATGTAATCATAAATTATCTAATTCCATATAGAATTAGTCATATAATTATATCATAAAAAGTGAAGACATCTTTATTGCTCTTAATATGTATGTATTCTAGGGGCCAGGCAGATAGCTCAGGGGCACAAGTGCTTGTCTGGTAAGTGCAAGGTCCTGAGTTTGATCCCTGGTTCAACAAAAAAAAAAAAAAGAAAAAAATGTATGTATTCTTCATTTAATCAGAATCTATCTAACTTTGCTACAATAAAATTTTGTACTTTTAGTGCAGCAGTCATTACACAAAAGTTTTAGAGGGATAGACTTCACTAGCAATGCAGCTTTAGGAAAATGTATTAATATACTCATTAATAAAGGAGAGATATAGATCAACAAAAATCTGTTTGTGTGCATGCGTGTGTGTGTGTGTGTGTCTGTGTGTGTTGTGTCAATCATTGTTATTTTTTGTATCAGAAAGTCCTGTCTAGTTTTAGGGTGAAAAATCATTTAGAAATGATTTTTTTTCAATGTTTAAAACAAATAAGTAACCATTCAGCCAACAGTTCTTATTTCCTGAGCTGTACTCATACCACACAGCATATAATGATGATAAAGAGAACTATTTTAACAGTGAGAGATCAAGGCATTTGAAATCTTCCCATGTAAAACTATATCCCAGGGACTAAGTTATAATGCAGTGACAAAAGGAACACCTGCCTGGCAAGTG
Organism: Myocastor coypus; assembly: GCA_004027025.1. NCBI lineage: Eukaryota > Metazoa > Chordata > Mammalia > Rodentia > Myocastoridae > Myocastor > Myocastor coypus. The sequence goes on along the minus strand of PVJA010000219.1, from coordinate 160,976 downwards.
TAAACTTATGACTTTGATTCCCGGTAAAATAGGTAAATAAATAAATAAATAAACCAATCAATCAATAAACTATATCTTAGTAAGACTCCATTTTTAACATCAAAATGAAATAAAATAAACTACATGTTTGAGGTGTTTGTTGCTGTGTTTGAGGGATCGGGTAATGTTTCAAATGTCCCAGAAAGTATGCCTAAATTTACATTTCTTAAGTTCTTAATATAATTCATCAATTCTTATAGAGAAACAACGACAATCAGAAGAGGCACTTGCTCTACTTTCCTGTGTGCGAGAAGGGTAGTAAGTGCTTTGCACACATTTCATTTTCTTCTCATAGCCGTTCCTTCTTGGGCTTGAACTCTCATCTCCAAGCTTGCTTTGTCAGAAAAAAATTTCACAAACATGGGGTTTTTGCAAGAATTAGGGCCCCAATTACTTCTTTCTTACAGTAGCCTATAAAACTGCACTTAAAGTCTATACTGCATTCGTAGTTTGTAGATAACATTTCACTTGAGTTTATCATGTGCTTCAGAATAGTTTGGTTTTTTTGTTTGTTTGTTTGTTTGTTTGTTTTGTTTTGTTTTTTGTCAGTACTGGGGTTCAAACTCAGGACCTTGTGCTTGCCAAGCAGGCACTTGTGCCACGGAGATATCTCCCCAGCCCCCTTATAGAGTAGATTTAACATGAGGTTAGAATCATGTGGTCTTCTTCCCTGACTTTCCATCCCATCTCTAAAACTTAGTTCATAACCTGACACATTCATGACTCACTAAAATGGGCACAATGGGGACATAATTTTGACATCTAGCATTTGTGAGTCAAAATGTAAGATCTCACGTAAACATTAATAAATGCACATGGTTAGATATATTTTGAATATGTGATTATGACTTTAAGAGCATGCACAAATGTTCTAGTAGCTATTTCTTGGTAGTGTTATGCATTTAGAATATATTTCTGTACTCTCTAGTCGCTTTTTGAATATGTTCATCTTCAGAATTAGAGGAAAAGTACTAGCTTATAAAACTGTGTTGCCTTTTGTCTCCTCTACATTCTGACCACCCACCCTATCCCGCACTGTCTCTGGGGCTAAGACTTCAAGAGGTTGTGCTTACCAATGTCAAAGCTAATGTTCAGTTACGTATCTAAAGACCAGTGACATTATAAGAAATACTAATTCTGAAAAACACAATGACTACTTTTGAGAAAAAAAGATATCCAAAGTAGGGTCAGCAAATCACTCTATTTGCTGAAAAATTAAAAATAACAATTAAAATACAATAGACAAAACCATGTTCTCATGTCACATCACAGCAAGTTGTTTTTGTTGCTCTGTTTCTACATTTTTGTTTTCAGTTTTCATGGAAACTTAAGTGGAGGCATTTTTCGGTATGAGTGCAAGCACTGTTTTAAAGTCCTGTATGTCCACTTAAGTAAAACCTTGTCAGGGCAATGACTGGAGCATGACCAAGTCAGGTTTCTGTCCCTACATGAACCTTGTTCCCCTGAACTCTATGCACATAGCTTTCCTCTCCATTCACTGGCACTGTGTTCATCGTTCCAGACAAGACACGCTCCTCTCTGTGGCAAGCTATGTCTCCAGATGTGCATTACAAGTTCCCTGGGCAGAAGAACACCTCGTGGACCTCTCCACAGGTCTCCTCACCCACAAGCATGCTCGCTCTATCTGTGTTCTCATTTCGTTCCTTCATGGCAAGATATTTCTTGAAACCAACTAGATTCAGAAGTGCCAGGTTCAGGGGGTAAATAAAAGCAAAACTTGCTAAACTCCCTGCTTTCATGTGACTTTCTTTCATTTAGAATTAAAGAACCTACCTAAGGAAATATGAGATGTTTTTATTTCTATTAACTAATTTTTAGACTTTTTCATTTCAGAAGTTAATTTTAAAACCTTAATACCCTATCAAGGGAAAGAAATATTGGAGAGGTATCTGCCTCCTTTTGTGCCCTTCTGGGTTATAAATGGAGCATCTTGCTAAGCCTGTATTCTCAAGAATCACCACTATGGAAATGAGCATTCATTGACCATCAGATAGCAATTGGAATTACATAAATAGTAACAATAAAAAGCTTGTAGAAAGAAGTAGTATGGCTGATTAAAGAGACTGAGGCAGGGGGCCAGCGAGATAGCTCAGAAGGCTAAAGCACCTGCTTAGGTAAGCTTAGGCAAGCTCAGTGACCGCAGTTTAATCCCCAGCACCACATGCTGCACCAGCCCCACCCCAGGGTGGGCTGAGTGGACCAGAGTCCACATGCCTGTAATCCTGTCTGGGGAGGCTAAGAGCAGGAGGACCACCAAGAGTCCCTGTAACAACCAAATATATATATATATATATATATATATATATATATATATATATATATATATGCAGGAAAGGCTGCCCAACATAAAAAACATAGATCCAAGGTTGATCAAAGTAGAAATATAGAAATAAAGAGGAAACCTATTAAGTGTCCTCTTTCAATCTGCAGTCACCACTCAACCTAAACATTATGCCTTTTGGCCTCAGTGTCATATTGAGAATTAGCCATCATGATTGCCATAGTATGGAGAAGAAGAGAAGCTGAGAGAGATGCAGTTGTTTCCTGAAAGGTCCCTTCTAAAGCTTTAGCCAGCCTCTGCGTCTAACTTCCGTGTCCTATCTCCCTTTCAGTTGGCATTGATTGTAAATTTCAGTTCCTTCAACTTGCTAGCATGGAACCTTACAACACCTACTATATTTCCTAAGTCTTTCTCTCCTCACCATTAAGTAGGAAACATAATAGTAGTGTCATACACAGATGTCAGTTTTTAAAGGAAAAGATCCAGCTAGTCATTTTGTAACCTATAACATACACTGGGACCTAGAAGCATTTTTAGGTGCCAAGAAATATGAAAAGGCTGCAAAATATTTTCTAGGAAAATGGAAAGTAAGGACAATTAACTGCGTCATGTATAGAAAGGGAGGAATGGATAATAGTAATTAATTAAAAATGACAAAAAAATTAAAAACAGTACAAACTCATCTTACAGTACAGTACAGAAAAAAGTACAAGATCATCTTACAGTAAAACATAGATTATACAAACATGAAAAATCCTAGAAGAAATTAGGGGCAAAAAAAGTTTTCCCAGACTTGGTTCACTTTGAAGAGTCTGTTCCTGGAAGCAGTCTTATGTACCTGAGAGGTGTTAGAAGGAACCTGAATTGAGGCATGGGACTTGCAGAGTTCAGCAATGCGCTCAGTGCCTGAGCTATAAATGAGACCCCGGGCCTTTCCCTCTAGGTGTGACACCTCAGTCCCCACTGGCATTAGCACATGGCAAATCATTTCACTTAATACCTGATGAGGGCTGAGGCAAGGAGAGGAATTGGTGAAATCCACCATTATCACCAGTCTGCCAGGAGATTACATTACTGCCTTAGGGCTTTCCTCAGTGAGGAATAGCATCATGAGTGCTGGCCTTCACCTTTACAGCCATACCCCCTACCCTCCAGAGTGCCACTACTACAAGTAAGCATCACCATGTTGTGACCATCCTGTGCCTGACTAAGGCTGCTGAGATCTGTACCTGATTTGATGTATCATTAATGAATGAGCAGCACTGGCGTCTGAGTTCTGTTCATAAGACGAGGAATGCTTGAAGTGTTAAGGAATATAGGACTATTCTTTTTAAGAAAGGCTGGGGGCATTTCTTTGAAATTCTGAAGGCCAGCACACAGCCTGCCCAGAGAATCAGCTGATATGTCACTAGTTTGGTTGCAGGCCGACAGAGTGTTACGGTTTAATCTAGTTCCCCGCCTGCCCCGCCTCAAGCCTCATACAATCATGGGGCAGGGACTTCTGGTGTTTGCGACTTCACTCATGATCCACTGGGATTATGTGTTTTAGTACTGATGGGATTATCGATCTGAGTGCTGCTGGGATTATGGGTGTGGCCTAGGGTGGATAGGCTGAGGCAGAGAGCCTGAATGTAATATAAAAAGAGATGGAGGGACAGACTTTCTCTGTTGCTCTCTGCTCTCCTGGTTGGTCAGTTTCCTCTGTCACCATTTTGTTGCTGTCCCACTGCCATGAACTGCTGACCTCTGTCATGTGCCAGTCTGCCTTGGAGCCAGCCAAGTATGGACTGAAACCGCCAGTGACTTTGAGCTAAATAAACCTTTCCTTCCTTCATTTTGGGTGTCAGGCATTTGTCCCAGCAAGAAGAGAAGAGTAACTAAGACACAGAGCTTGTTTTTAAAAACTGTGTGTGATAGCAGAGGAAGCCAAATTGCTGTAAATGTGTATCTTCCCATGAATTGCTTTCTGCTTCCTTCTATGCCAGTTATAATATATTCCATTCTCTTCCTCCTCCTGTCCTCAAACTTCGTTGTGGTACATATTCTTCTGAAATGTATATACCTTCTCTCTGCCAAAGGAAAAAAAAAAAAAAGATAAAAACTTTGCCATCTAAAGAAGTGATGAAAAACTCACACATAACACAGAAATGTGACTTAAGCCATCTCCAGAACAGTAGGGAGCCTTTCATGGACACCTTTCTAGTGTTACCACTACAAAGCATTGATCAGAGCTGCTTTTTAAAAAAACTTCTATCTAAACAACTTCTTAGCAGTTAGGAAGTCACTAGTTAACTTGAATAGCTCTATAACATAATTTTAAAAAGAAAACAATTGTCACGTACAGTATGCACAGTTATGTTTAGCTACGCCTCATGGTATTGATGGTATCCTCCATTTAGAAATAGCTGAGTGGAGAGAGAGATTAAAGCTGCCAAAGAAAAGATAAAGGGTTGCTGCCTAGTGTCTAGTAGAATGGGAACCAGGAGAAGCTGAAACCCACTAATGATACAGAAATGTGAGTAAAGCAAAGAGCTGTCTGCCCTGCCTTCTTCCGTTTGTTTCATTTTTCTATGCCCTTGACGAAGACAAAGTCTGGCAATTGCAGATGGCTGGCATCTCCACCCGGCCATCTGCCTCCAATGTTAAGGGACGTGCCTCAAGGGTGGGAGAGCCAAAACTTTCTTTTCTCTTTAATATTGAAGCCTCATGGCAACGAGTCTCATTCAACAGATGCCTGAAAAGCATTTGACAACCCAACTTTATGGCTATCATGGTTCCGTGAGTCAGTACAAATGACTTTGGTCATTCTTGTCTTATCAGGAAAACAGCACTATTCTCTTCAAGGTGAATTTTATTAAATTCCAAGATTTCATGTGTTGAGTCTATGGACTATGCTAGCTTTCTCAATTTCCCACTGACAATTTACAAATAACACTAAACACTGCTTTCAAGTTTCTTGTTTTTTAAAAAAAACATCCCTCAAGATTTAAATTACACCACATTTGGAATGTGGAGTGGCCAGACCCTCTCTGACAAGGCAAAGCACACTCCATTCTGCTCTAGTTTTCCCACTTTCAATCACTGGAGCACTCTTAGGAAGGACCAAATGCAGGTACTTTGTGTCACAATTCTAGATGAGGCAGGTTCTGTTACAAGCTCCCTGGTTGAAAAAGTACACTTCTTTCAGCACTATTGTACATCAGTTGTCTCCAGTTACAGCCAAAGAAGGCGTGTAATATATGACGGGACTCACTACAAATGCAGGTACACAACTCCTGGACAGAGACACCTTGTGCTACAGTAAATTGATCCGCCCCGAGCTTCCATTAAGTCATGGGTACACAGAATGGAAGCTCACATCAGAAATGGTGGGAACTGGCTGGAGCTCCGATTTTTATCTGGCCATTCAAGATCTGAAAAAGGAGAGAATTTAGCAGTCTTTTTTTGCATTAAGTATGAAGATTATTTGCATACCCTAAATAGCCTGATTTTAGCATTACGACTCTATGCCTTCTAAAAGTTTGACGTAAATATAACATAGTGGATTTTTCACTAATTAGTTGTTCTTCTGGTATTGCCCCTTTAGAATTACTTTGTATGCAATCCAAATGGCATATCATGTGCATTTTCCTTATACAAAAATATTAAGATTGTTAGTGTGCAGAAGATCGGTGAGAACAATGGCACACTGACATTAACTCATTTCCTGTGTGAGAACTCAAAAGAGCAGTTTGGGGATTTTTTGGTATGGTTTTTTGGTTTTTTGTTTGTTTGTTTGTTTGTTTGTTTTGCTTTAAAGTCTAATCTGAATCATTTCCTCTAATTTGTAAAGTAATATGAAGCTGATTAGGAAATTTATATATTTTTTATTAAACTAACTGACAGTCTCATAGAAACACTATGATAGTTATCAGTTTGATTACATGAAAAATGAAGACATAGGTAAAGCAAAGCCAATACTTCACTTATGCCAGCTACCACATGTTATTAAGACACACCAAATATGTGAGCTCTCTGAGAGTAGTCTCAGAGACACACGGCATGTAAAAATTAAGGATAAAGATATCCTGGAATAAAAGAAGAGAAGATCCCTAATAAACAGTGGCACAAGTTCATCGCATCAGCTAGCTTTAGTCCTGTTGTTCTAATGACAAGTCTCTTGTCAGTCTTCGTGAATACAAAAGTTGCAACAATACATGCTGTGCTCACAAGGCTGTCATCGCAAAATAGCAACATTTGATTGGGATACTTCGATGAATACATAATAATGAGACTATTTTCAGTGGTATCACAGTGATACCAAGCTACTGTTAATACGCAGCCTTCATTGCGGATGTGTGCCAAGTTGCATGTTTTGTTATGTGTTTTCCTTTTCTCATCTTGACTTTAGATTTTTCCAAAGGAGAAGCTAAAGTAGAGAATAAGGAGGGAAGGGAAGGAGAGAGGAGGGAAACCACTACAGACAAGCACTGGCCTAGACATCTTATTGTCTCATTACTTTATTGTGAAATGCTTGGGAACAGATGACATTAACCCTACTGTATAGATACTGACACAAAGACTCAGAAAATCTGAGGAATGTATTCATAGACACAGGTGAAGTAAGTGGCAGAGATGAGATCTAAACCTGTTTTTCTTGGCAAAGAGCCCACATTCATTTCATGGCACAGAGCTCCCCGAGTACAGAGCCCAGGCCATCGACCCTCTGATTCTGCAGGTTCTGTATCCATCAATTTAACCAACCACAGACTGAAAATAGTTGGGTGAAAATTATCTGTGTAATGAACAAGTATAGAATTTTTTCTTGCCATTCCTTGAACAATACATTATAATTAGTATTAACATAAAATTTTCATTGTGCTTGGTATTATAAGTAATCTATAGATCATTTAACACACATGAGAGAACATGGATAGATTATCTAAATACTAGATCATTTTCTGTGAATAACCTGGAAGCCACGCAGTACTGTGGCTAAGAGAGGAATACTTTCAGGACTGCAGCCTATGACATGGAAAGAGGAAGGCTTGAGACAGATTTCCATATAGGCACTCACATAATGATGTTCCTGAGACATAGTGTCAATTTCCAAGTAATCTGGAGACCAAGCTGAAAGTTCACAAATTAAGACTTCAGGAGACTGGGATAGGTGGGTTCACTAGGGTAGCTGATAGGAAATGGGATTGACTGCCCTAAAGCTATTCTTGAGAGAATTCTACTTCTTCATGAGTTTCTCCATGTTCCTTTTTAAAAGAGAGCTATGCAAGTGCTATGCTGACATGGAGAATCATCTTATCTAAGGAGTCATGAGTTTTCTGTGGGTTTTGTTTTGATATTGTGAAGACTTGTGCATCAAATTCTGCATCTGCGGATTTACTCCAGTTTGCGTGGAAATACTGTACATAGCATCTGTGTATTGTGTTAGTTTCTGTTGCTGTTATCAAATACTGGACAGAAGCATGGTAAAGAAGGACAGTTATGTTTTGGCTCACAGCTTCACTGATTTGGGTCTGTGGCTAACTGGTTCTGTTGCTGTAGGCCTGTGGCAAGGCAGACATGTTGAGGCAGATGGGCATGACAAAGGAAAGCCACTCACCTACTCATCCTCATCCTGTAGCCAGGATACAGACAGAATGAGAGAATCAGAGAGAAAAGAGTCAGGTGACTGATTCTGTCCTCATGTCACACCTTCCTGTCCTACTCTACCTCCTAAGCTCCATTTACCTTTCAATTATGCCTTTAAATTATAATAATACCAACAAAATAATCCACTGACGTTAGAGCCCTCAGGATCCAAACACCTTTTGAAAGCCCTACTCTGAAAACATGTGACATGGAGCTGGGAATATTTTAGATCTAAACTGTAACATGTAGCAGCTGGTACTCTGTAGCCATATGTGGAGTTTTTGTCAATCTTCATGAGTATATAAATCACAATAATATAGGTTATGTTCAACACACTGCCATCACAATACAATATGATTGAATTGGAATGCTCCCATGACAGCACAATATTAAGACTCTTTTCAATGGTGTGACCATGGTACATGGCAAATACAAGTGCTACTGTAACATGCTAGGCTGTGTTTCAACACCAGTTGGTCTGAAAAGGCTGATAGGAACCACAGAATGCTGTGAAAGGGGCTAAGATGCCACTAGGCTATGGTGACATCTGACAAAAAGCTTGAGAAAAATGATCTCCCTATGCTTTTGTCTTTTCTCACTCCTCAAGTTGGAGGCCAGCAAGTAGATATATCTGTTGACACAGACTATAAAAATCAGTCAGCTGAGCACAGATAGAGAAGCTGAGGGGCTATCTGTAAGCACAAATAGAATATAAGAATTCTTTTAATTACTTAAAAACAGAATTGAACCCAAAATGTAAAGACCATAAACTCACTTCATCATACATATGTTTCTTTCCTCATGCTTGTAGCCAGGAAGATGTATAAACAAGAAAATTAATTGAATGATATGCAAATAGGACCAAATTGCACAGCATGTTCGGATAATGGCAAATAAAACTATTGCAAAAGGCCTTGCAAAGTATTTGCATTAAAATGTTAGAGATCAGTAAGTCTATAAAAAACATGTTGGGTATTGTCAATTCTAATAAGTATTCTGAGTTTATTTTATGCTTAATAAGTACTCCTTGAACATATAGCAAAGATATTTCAAATAAATTATACTGCTAGAGTGTGTCTTTACTACTCTCTTTAACATTACCTTTCTCATGTGGTTTCTATTACTAACCTAAGAATTGCCTTTTGTCTGCCTGGTTCATGATATGCGGAAGTCTTGATCAGTTTTGTTTTTGAAAGGCAGGGTGTCTCAGTCTTGGCACTGTTAATATTTGGGGCCAAATAACTGTGCCAGGGTGGGGAGTTGCTCTGTTTACTGAGGGCTAGTTAGCAGCATTCATGTTCCCTAGATGCCGTAGGATGCACTTAACAAGTTGTGACAATGGAAAATGTTTACAGACACTGAAAATCTCCCCTGGGAAGTAAAGTCACCACCCACCACTAAACACTACTGTTAATAATGAAAAGGATTGGGACTGTCACGTACACATTCAACCATGAGTGCTTTTGGATAAAAGTCCATCGTCATCTGTTGGCCCGCTGAAATTGCCTCCTTATTTAGTCTCCCTGAATCCATTCTTGCATCCATGTTCCAGAGTCCAAGAACAATGCAATCCATTGTTCATACTGTAGCCTGAGTGGCTCTTTATAAGTGAAAATGGAGTGTTGTTGCTCTCCAATTTGACCTCTTCATACAAAATGGCCTGTCCTTATTTACTCAATCTTACTTAAGTCACCTGTTACCTCACTCTGCTTTCATACCACACAAACCCACAAACCTTGACCCCATCGCTTTGCATATGCTCCTTCTTTTCCCATCCTCCTCTTATTTAGTTAATGCCATATTCCAGCTCAACTGTTATATTCCATATATATATATATATATATATATATATATATATATATATATATGGAATTGGAATTCCATATATAACTCAAGTGTTATATTCCATATAAATGTTTCTGACGGTAAGATGCTAGTCCTCAAAATTATCCAGGTTGAGCTTTTTGTTTAATCCTCTGAAAGAACTATATTCCTTTCAATCACAGCATTTCTCTTGCTTTGCATATCCAGGAGAGTGGTTATTTGATTATATCTCTTCATTCAACATCATGCTTGCATAAGCAGGATCTGTTGAGTGTTTTCTTCCACACCATATAGAAAATTCACTACCATACAGAAAATGGAAATTACAGAACAAAAAGAAGAGGAAAGCATGATAGATGGAGGAAATAAGAAAAGATTGTGGAAAGCAGAAAAGCAGTTACAAATGTCAGTCAGTGTGTGATTCTAATCAGATATTACCTTCTCATACTGAACAGTTCAACTTCATAGTGGGCTTTTTTCCCTAGTGCACAGTGATTTTTTTCCCATGCCAATGTAGCATTCTTTTGGGTTGGTCACCATTTAGGTTGCATGGCAAGCAGCAAGGTATTCTCAAGGCTTACTTTGTAAGAGAAGTATTTTTCCCTATGGTAGAACAAATCATGCACAAGTCTAGGGCAATGTCCTCAGAAGCAGGCGCATGTGAGGAGGGAGCAGATCAAGGCAAATATGACTCCAGAAAGAGACAAACCCTTGAGATCCACTGAGTTTCTCTGTTGACATCACCATGCACTGCAGCACATAAAAAGTTTTACTGAAAGCAATGAAGAGACCAAAAAGGTTTTAAAATAATGATAAATGACAAGTGATATTTTTGATGTTGGGCTTTAGGACATCCACTGAGAAGAAAGCTTTCTGTTTGTCATAGTGTTCATCACATCAGTCTTTAGTGTCACAATTCATCCCACACCCCACCTTCATTAATAATCCATTAGCACACATCACACTGAAAGAGATGGAAAAAAAAAATTCATTCGACACAACCCAGGCTTTCTCCTCGCAGCAGGTATCATCAATCTAGAAGCCTCACAGTTATTTCTTATTAATTACAAAGTGACCATGTGTAAATATTTCAGCAGTAGATTTTAAATGACAATAAACAAGTCAGGATTAAGTACAGAGGTTAGATAAAGATGGCAGGGCAGGAAGAAGGAAAGGGAGGGGCAGGAAAAAGAAACAAAGATGCTGGATAGTCAAGCTTTCTGGCATTTGTAAACTCATTTAGTCCTGAATGATGGATACATTTCAGAAACCTCAAAACCCAAAGAATGCATAATGTTAGCTTAATAGATTCTTTCAGGCCTGGGCTACCGCAGTATTTACAGCAACAGTACATTCATGGTAATAGCATAATAGTACCTTTCATCCCCAAATCTCAGATATTTGCACATTTATAAACCATCCATTTCTAAAGCAGCTGGTGAATAGCATTCCAATCCTTGCTTCTGTAACTTGTTATAAAATAGAGCACTTGAGAGATTTCTCAAAGGTGACAGCACAGCGGCAACTCTACTTTATACAGTAAATGTGTGTTTTTAAGGAACAGTGAAATATTCTGTGTGGAAATTGGAATGGGGAAAACGATGCTACTCAAAATCTTTACCTGAGGGCCCAGCGGGATGGCTCAGTGGTCTAAAGCGCCTGCTTGGGAAAACTTGGGCTGCTGCAGGGACCTCGGTTCAATCCCCGGCACCACATGCTGCACCAGCCCTGCCCTCGGGACGGACTGTGCCGGCCATAAAAATGAGTGAATAAACAAATAAAGGTTCTGAAACAAGAAAAAAAAAAAAATCTTTACCTGAGATCTGCTGAAGCAGCAGTAAGTGCAATTATACTTTTTTGGAAATTAAAGGGAAAGAAAATATACTTACTTTCATTTTATCTAGAGAAAAATAGTTTACTGCTATGGGCTTTCTGGTTTTCCACTTTACTTGTTTATAACTGGATATTGTAACTACCACAAAGTTAGAGCAAGAGTGTTATTGTCTGTCATAAAATAGCTATGAAATTTCAAAATGTAGGAGTCTCTTAAAATGTACCTTGCCATCCCACAATGTCTTGTTTCTAAACTTTGTGTGTCAGCAGTTGTTCATATGTGAAGTTACCAGTGATGAAAATCTTAAGGAAGTTTTAAAGTTTTAAAGGGAACCGTAGCCATCAAATTCGGGGTAACAAAGTTAACTGCTTCCTACAAAAAGAGATTGCAGAGACTAAGTTATGCTTTATATATGAAGATTTTTAAAGCTCAACCATTTTTTTAAAATTTGGAGCGTAATCCAAGTAAACCATTGCAGTGATTGTAAAAGACGTTTATATATCCAATTTCAAGGTGATGTAAATCTGCCCTAGTTTTTCTGTTTAAAAAAAAATCAATCTTTCTAACCATTGCTTTGTTGAAAATGACCACTAATCACCATCTTCTCAAAAAGAAATAACATTAGAACATTACTGGTGGTAGATAAATTCTAAAAGGTTACCCTCTAGTATGACAGTTGAAAGCAGAGGAAAGCTGAAACAACTTATAAGTTTAAACTCAATTCTGTCTTAGTTTATCTTAAAAGAATCATTTGACGATCCTTTGATAAACTTCTAGTATATACTTTAAAAAAATCTGGATTTAGTCTAATCAACATAGACAAACATTTTAAAGATTGGGATAGAATGAATCTTAACTTTACTGTTTTATTGGTGGTCATGTAGCATTTTGGGGAAACTGCCTTTATTTGGTCTATTTGCTCCATAAGTAGATGTGATAATCATGCCTATTTTATATAATGTTTGTTTATGTAATAGAACATAACTATGCAATGGGTGCCAGGAACATTATTTTATTTGTTTGCTTCTGCTTTTCCAAATAGCAAAACACCCTTGTACATTTTTAAAGTTTATTACAGCTTTTGGATTGCTTTTCAAATCAAATTCATTTCAACACAGCAAGACACTTCTAAATTCAATCCTACAGCACTTTAGCAAATGAAAACTGTGTTTTCCATGAGTCATTGTTTGAATTACAAAATGTTCATCATCCAGAAGGGCTTATTATGTCTATAAGACTAGTGCAGCACAATCACAGGTGTTATTGTCAACAGCTTCTGCTTCTTTATCAGGTAATATTCAGTACTGAAAGGTTAGTGCCTAATGCTTTCATTTGTTGTTTAACATTTTAAATTGTTGATGCTATCAAGCATTTAGATAATGAATCCAAATTTTCCTTGATATTCCTCAGGGCAAAACAAGTTTTTTTCTTTTTAATCAACAAGATGGAACGGAATTGTTAAAGGAAATAGAAGACACTATCTCCAAGGCAATCCCTCTCTTTCCATCAGCCTCTAGTTTTGAGTAATTTTTTCCCTTTTCTCCTATAGTGACCAAGTGGACAGTACTCAGATCTACCTAACTACTTTGAGGAATATATCAACAATACTTCATTATACAGCAGTTACATTCCATAATGGTATACATTGTCTTCCTTCATCTAACAAGAATTTATGAGTGGGAATTAGAATTCAGCATTCTATTTTATAACCTAGAGATTTGTTCTACTTCTTTAACTCGTTTCTTACCCCCAATTGCAAAAAAAGAAAAAAATATAAAAATATTGTCACATCTATGTTGACTACAATTTTCTTAAAATAATATGTTTAAACTTCTAGTAAATCAAAACTACTTCATAAAAACAACAATGGTGTCTCAATAATTAAGAGGAATTAAGCATCAGTAATGTTACATTTTACTTTTTGACTAATTTCTCCTATCTCACAAAGAAATAGGATTAAGATAAAATATTCTAAGTTTACTTTTATTATACTTTTCTTATTTGATCAAAACTTAGGCTCCTTATTTTCCTCATTTATCTACTCAGGATAAAATATCTGTCTTGCATGTATGTGTGCTGTGAAGACTGAAAAATGAATTTAGGGAGAAAATGTTTAAGAATAAAAAGAAGCCAGATGTGGCGACACGTGCCTGTAATGCCAGCACTCAGGAGACTGAGGTAGAGGATATTTGTGATTTGGAGGTAGCCTGGGCTATAAAGTGAGCTCAAGATCAGTTTGAGCAGCATAGCAAGAACCTGTCTCAAGAAGACCAAAAAAAAAAAAAAAAAAAAAGCGTATGTAAGTACTATAAATATTAATATTATGAAGGATGGAGGAAGAATACCAACTTTTTTCTAGGTGAGTAATTTTTTTTTTTTTTTTTTTTTTTTTGTCTTTTTGAGACAGGGTCTCACTATGCAGTTCAGGCTGGCCTTTAGCTCACTTTTGTAACCCAGACTGGTCTCGAACTCACACCGATCCTCCTGCCTCAGCCTCCCAAGTGCTGGGATTACAGGCGTGCGCCACCACGCCCGGCTAGGTGAGTAATTTTTTATCTAAGAGTAAAAGGTAGAACTCCAGGCTCTTTATTCTCAACGTAGCTTCACAATATTGTCCACAAAATGACATAGCTCACTACAAATTTGCATTGTGTAAGCTTTGGAGAATTATAATAAAATTCAAAATATTTTAGATAAAAGGTAGAAACTCTCTCAATAAATAAAATACGAATCATTAAATGACTGTGAACAAGTTACCAAGCATACTATTATCTAGATTCAGTGAGGAGAAAACCTCAAGAGATTTTTCTTGAAGGTTGAAAATATAACATAGACTTTAGAAGAAAATAAATGAGAATTTATGAGCCAATTTATTCAGCACATGTTTTAATATATTTAAAGTAGGAAAAGACTATCTGCTGATGTATGTTGTAAGGTGGAGAACAGATTGGTTCTTAGGAAAATCACAAGCAAGAAGAAAACACAGTTGGGCAGTAGGCTGTGTGGCCAATGTGGAAGGTGGTAGCTTCAGATTATGATCATAGGTGTGCGTGAGAATGAAATAAACCAAATGTAGAAGTAAGAAGACTACATAATTTATCATCCCAATCTTGACACTTTTCAGAGTGAAACAGTATCTGCAGATAACGGGCATTAGGTAGGCTGTCTTGAGTAAGCAAGATTTAATTACACCCCAGCTAAAGATGATAGAATAGACTTAAGTGGTCCACTGAATCTAAAAGGGTGAAATAAAATAATCAGGTAGGAATAAATACTTTTGAGGAAAGAAAAAAAACGTAAGAGGAGCAGCCAAATCATATTGAAAAATAAGTGTTATAGAGCAACAATACATCACACAGTGAGGTATGGACCTGCAGTTTGTGTTAATCTCCCCCACCTCCACTAAGGGATTCAAACCTATTTCCAGGACAATTAAGTGCTGAGTCATAGGGGCCTGTACTGAACAGTCTGTACTGTGCAGCCACAGCCTAATAGAAGCTTTGTAAGGAAGAAATGCTCATGGGTGAGGACACTCAAGATCTTATAGCTCTATTCATTTAGTAAATAATGATTAAGCCTCCGCTGTGTACTAGGCCCATGCCAGGCAATGAGGGTGCAGCAGTGAAAGATAAACAATGCTGCCTAAAAGCAGCATTCTTAATGTGCTCTATTTTTGGGGGGGAGCCTCTAACTTACTAAGTGCTACAACCCTTGTGAGGTTATTGCCATTACATATCCATCAGATTCCACAATGGATTTATTATGGAGAGCACATTGACAAATATCCTCCTGACATGGGATAAGCATAGACCACCTGAGGTTCTGCACTATCCTTCTGTTTCTCTCTCAAGAGTATTGAGAATTCTGTTACTTAAAATGGCCTCTTTTCCACACTGGCTACTAAAACACCTGAGCTGAGTTTATTAACTGTTTCTGCTTCCTGTGAAGGTATGAGGGTATGCATGTCTAGATACCTTGATGACTCTGTTATATTCTTGCCTTTTACTTCCTTATAATGTTTTATTAGTTATATTTTCCATTTCCTTACATTGATTTGAGTCTTATGCACAATTTTCATTTGCTAATCCCTGCATGAAAAAGGCCAGGTCTATTTCACAGAATTTTCTAATTTTATTTTATTTTTTATTTTAGGGAAGGGTTTACAGGGTTTTCGGGGCCTCACTACTGGGTCAGACTTGTAGTGATCCACCTGTTTACAGCCTCCCAAGAGCTGGGATCCCAGGCACGCACCACCATACCCTGTTTCAATTGCCATCTCAGTGCACCACCCCCGAGGGTGGGGCCAGCACTCAGAAAATTTTTGAAAGTCCACAAATGAGAAAATCCAATCAGATATAACTTACATCCCATATAAGAGAAATACATGGTCATGCTATCATAAAGGTTTGGAATGACTGTTTAATAAATAGTAGAAAAGATTTTCTATTTAAAAATAACTAATTTAGATTTGTAGTTTATATCATATATCACTCTAAGGTTCAAATTGCTAAACATTGAAAATAAAATTTAATTTATCTAACTTTGAATACTAGAAGTAATTAGAAAGATATTTGCTTTATAACTACTATACCATGGGAGTATACACAATATAGAAAATAAAACAGCCAAGAAAATGTTTTTAGGAACATTATAAAAAGTTTTTATCAACAATGTACAGAAACATATTATCAATGTGAATTTTCATGGCATACAGATAGCAAAGAGAAGGAAAAACACTTAAGGGGGTGGTTAAGTGTGATTGGTAAATATTTATGAAATGAAGTATAAAGCACAGCTGTATTAGTTTGGGCTCCTGTAACAAATTGCCTCAGGCTGGTGCTTTGCACAACACATTTAGAGATTTATTTCTAACTTCTGAGTCTGGGAGGTCCAAGGCTGCAAGCTTCCTTTTGTGTATTCCTGTAAGGGCTGACCCCCCCCATCTTTACCTACTTATGCTACCTCCCAAAGTACCTGCCTCCAAGTACCATTATATTAGGAAAGGAAATTCCAACATAAATTTTGAGTGAACGTAAATATTCAGTTCATGCAACCTACCGTCAGAGTAGAGCCAATTTATGAGATACGCTAATCTTGTGAACTACTATGTGTGTGTGTTTGTGTGTGTGTGTGTTTGTGTGTGTGGGGGAGATAGTATTGGGGATGATACTCAGGACCTTGCGCTGCCAATAGGCACTTATGCCACTGAGCTATATCTCCAGCCCTTTTTATTTTTATTTATTATTAATTTTTATTCTTGAAGAGAATACAAAACAGTAATGAAAATTAGAAATGATTCAGAATTCCACTAAACAAAATAATACGAATTCAATAGTATTTGTTATGTTAGACAGTGATATCTTCAACTTAGTTGTTCAGATTACCAGATATATGCATGCAAAATTGGAAGAAAAACAGTTATAGAAAATTAAGGAGAGGAAAAAAAGACACAAAACATTAAGGATTAACTGCTCCTTTCCATAGACTAGCAGAAACTCAAGAACAATTATCCAAGCTGTCCTGCATACATCCATAGACGTATCTCTTTCCCCTATTCCCTACTCTGTTTTTCTCATCTCAGTAATTGTACCCTTTTCACAGTATCTGGTGTACCCACTCAGATTCCATCTCACTCCAGGAAAAAATGGCTATAATCAAGAAGTAACAAATGCTGGAGAGACTGTGAGGACAGAGGAACCCTTTTCCGCTGTTGGTGAGCCTGCGGACTGGTACACCCACTATGGAAATCAGTATACAGAGATTCCTAAAAAAAGGCTAGGACTGGAGGTTCCCTTTAAGTCACCTATTCCCCTTCTGGGTATTTATCCAGAAGAACTGAATGCATCAAACCACAGCAATCCATGTGCACCCATATTTGTAGCACTGCAATTTGTCATGGCTAAATCTTAAAAGCAACCCAAATGCCCATCAGATGACGAATGAATCAAGCAGATGCAGTATTTTTACACAATGGAGCATTATTCAGCTATAAGAAAGGATAAATCTGAGGCTTTTAGCTTCCATTCAACTAGACACAATATTGTTAAGTGAAATAAATCAGACCCCCTTGTGTACAAACATTGTATTGTCTCCTTAGTGTAACAACCTGAGCAAGTAAATAAAAATGATTTTTAAAGATTGCTAAAGGGTCAATGTAGTTGTAATGTTAGAATATCATACTGACAACAACGTAACTTAATCTTTATTAAACTATAAAAATATTTCTTTTTTTTTTTTTTTTGAATGGCTATGCCCACCTTAAGGGTGTGTCTGGTGCAGCATTTGGTGCTGGGGATCTAACCACAGTCCCCTGTGTGTGACTGAGTTTGCCCAAGCAGGCACTTTAGACAACTGAGCTATCCCACCAGACCCCCCAAAATATTTCTTCTGATCCTCCAATATACTACCTATTTTTCACTACAGTTAAAATGAAAGACCTATGTGCAGTTGATTATAGCGTTATCTGTATATAGTAAGAATGTCTAACAGTAAGAGACACTTTAAATAAATTGCGTCTTGTCACCTCAAAGATATTATTTACTCACCATTAAGAAACGTGTTTTAAAATGTTGCTAATGAAAACAACACATAAAGAACTTTTGGGGCCTATTTCAACATCAGTTTTACCTTGTAATAATTTGTGCAGATGTGTGAAGGAAAAGTAAGTGAGAAAGTGGATAAGGAGTGACCACTAACCCCAGCGCTGTGTAACGATGGTAGTTCAGGCACGAGTCACAGTTCACTGCTCTGTTTTGCAGTCTCGTTCACACTGTGGGGAGCACGGTCATGAGTGGTGGACCAGCTGTGGACCTAAATTGCTTGGCCCCAGGATTTGGACTGAATCACATGCAAGGTGTGCCCTAAAATTTCCCATCATTGTACCCCGGGCAGTGCTCCTCACAGCTCAGCATAACATAGAAGCAGCATATGCTGAGTTCAGACTCATACATGCAGAAAGCTGACTGTGCAGAACACTGCTGAGAGTTAGCATTTCTATTTTATTAGTACCCTTTGAAGAGCAAAAGAAAACACAGATAACAGGAAGTAGTGAGATAGACTTTCCTCAAATAGGAAGGGCACTAAAAAATAACCTTTTAAAAAAGTGTTTCCCTAGTTCATAGTTACTTTATAAATTTTCACAAGCTTTATGGAACTCAGCGGCAGTGAAACAGCCTATCAACCTGCTTTCTGGTTCTTCAGGATCTTTGGTTATAGTGAGATGATAGAGCATTGTTTGAAAGATTTTTAATTCACCTATTTAAATACATTTTAAATCATATGCATGTATTACACTGCTTAGTAATATAAGAAATTATTTATATGACATTTCTTACCATCTATAAATGTAATATATGCATTACATTTTGGGGCATAATGTTGGGAATTATTTCCCTTAAGAGTCTTCATTTTGTTGCCTACCCCATCTATTCCTTATAAGCATATACATTTTTCTGAAAGTTTTATCTTTCTACCTCCAATTCTGCATCTTTATAAACCTTGATAGAAATGGAAACTCATCACTGTACCTAGCGAAGCTGCTGTATCTTACTATACAAGACTGAACTCATTTTACTGAGAGCTGTTTAGGAATATTTAGCACAGCTAATTTTGTGAGTGATTTGCTGCCTTTCCGAGGTTGGAAAACTTTTCTTCTGAGTGAAACACAGCAGAGCTTGCGAATCATTGCCACCTTGCTTTAAGTGTTTTACCCGAGTTTACTCAGCACAGACTCATTTTTAAAATGTTTTCTAAAGTTTATAGATTAGCAAGGTCTACTGGTCAATCAGAGGGAACCTGGTGTTTTACTGGGAATAGATGTGTTTTAATAAATTTCAAATAGGATTTTTTGTCTTTGTAACTATTAATATTCTCTAGTGGCAGTTTATAAGCATGATTTTCTTAATATCCTACCAAATCACACAGGTTCACCCATACTTCACCTAGAACTGCAGTATAATAGGTAGAACAAAAATGGATAAAATGGATTCTCTTTTTATTAAATTAGATGGGAGCCATGCCAGTTAGGAACCCAGCGCCTGAAAGCAATTAGTATGAAGTGGTTCCTCGGGCAGAAAAGGAAAAAATAATGTGCTGAGCGCATATTTGTTTCAGGAGAATAGGCAGTGGGATGTGTGAGGAACTAAATTTTTCTTTGCCTCCTGACCTCTTGAGGTAGATTTTCCACCATTACCTCTCCAATTACCTTAAATGTTTAATTATCCTTTATTGTTAGCTATGTTGAGAACAGAGTTCTAAGATTGCTTTAATCCTTTAGGTGAAAATTATTGGGCATAAGTTTATATTTGCCAAGAGGAAACATAGGTCTAGTGAATCTTTGAAAATGGAAGATACTTTATAGGAGGAGACATGGAATGAGTGCAGCTGAACTGTGCAGTGCAGGAGGCACACACTTGGCCGGGAAGGAAAAGAGCCAGAGCCAGAGCTTAGCTGGAGAGCTTTGCGTAGCTCTAGGTCTGTAGCCACACATCTGTCTTCGTCTACGTCTCTGCATTTCTCTACGGATGTAGCTTAGAAACTCAACAAAGTCTCAGCAACTGGAGTCATGTGCTGTGAAAGGATAACACACTTTTAAGTGAAAATCCAACACAAAGAAACAAAATAACAATGACCCTGCCTGGTCTTCAGAGAAGCCACCAAGTTCAAGGGCAAGCCTGGAGGTCAAAAGAAACTGATTAAGAATAGACAAGCTCCCAACATCTGCAGCAAAAAGAGCCTGGCATAAATGTTCAGGCCATGAAATCTGTTCCATAATAGCTAAAGTTAAAATGAAAACAAGGCCATTACATTATAAAGACTATAAATAATAACTCCACAGGAGAACAAAAACTACCTCATAGCTCTCACATAAATTTCCTCTATAGAATCTTATATTAAAGTGCCCTAAATAAGATAATGGGTACATATTGCTATTGGCACACACTATAAACTGTAGAGCTATATAATATTATGCATCTGTGCAATATTCATATATATCAAAGTCATGTATATAGTCTAAAACATAATCTGTGAACAATGTGAAATTTCCAATTATTTACTTGTTGGTTTTTTTCTTTTTTGGATCATACTAAATGATTTTAATTTTTTTTGTTTTGACCCAAATATCTTTAATTAGCTTCCCAATACCTGCAAAGGGTTTTATACAAGTAAATTTGATAAACAAATTATTCTCTCTTTTAACAGGGTGATGTACCAAATCTAAAGGTTTATGGAGCAAGTCATTGCTGATAAAAATAAACATCAAGAGTTTCTAGCCTCCAAATATCTGCTATAGTTCATGTATTGTGTATAGGAATGTCTCCCACAATGGAGGTGCAGTTTTCCTGGCGCACCCTCAGCCTTTATTGCAGTTGCATGAGGGCAACTCTAATAGTCCACAACCCAGCACTGGTGGTGCAGAACAGGGCTAGAGATGTTTAAGCATTTTAAACCCTTTCTTCCAGTGTTCTTCTAAAATGACTTTGATACTTTTTTTTTCCTCTGCTTTTATCTAAATTAAGTGAGAGTTAGTATAGAGGGCACAGTGTGATTTGCCCCAAATCAGCACTTCCTCCAATTCTTCAGGTGCCACCTGGGGCTCAAACACACTATGGGAAAGAGGCGGAGGAGCCTGTCCTTTCTGCTGACCCAGAAGAGTTCTAGGCACTCTTAACACAGCAGGAAATGTTAACTTTTATTTGAAGTCCTTGGCTATTCACTTTGTTTTCATGTGGTGATCTTTGACTTGAAAATTTACATAGAGTCATTTTTAGTACATACCCAGATGCAAAAAGACAAAAAGAACAAGTAAAACCCAATCCCAACTCAAACATAAACACTTCTAACAGATATGCTATTATGATTCCAAAATGAAATATTTTTAGTTTAAGGAATGGAATACTATTTTGCTGTGGATTCCAACATTTTTCCATGAAAACCATTTTTTTTTCAGGGGCAAATAATTTAAATTCTAGCATTTCTTGGTAGAAATTACTACTATAAAGACTATCTTTAAGGAAATTCTGCAATATTAAAATATTGTTATATGTGAAACATAATGTTATAGGTAGCACATATGGGAAATGTTAAAATATATCCACACACAGAAATTTGTACATATATGCAGCATAGATGTATATGTATATTATATAAGTACATATGTATGCCTACAGATTTCATGTGTGTTATGGTTTATCTATAGATTTCTCCCCTGAGCTTCATGTACTTATAGGTGGGGCTTTGGCAAGATGATTGGACCATAGAGACTCTACAGCTAACTTTCTGTTCGAGAGTAAGAAGGAGCCCATGACCTGGGGAGCTAGGTCTCTCTCTCCCGCTCCTCTATTTTCTCTACTTCCTAGAAGCCATGATTTGAGCAGCTTTCCTCCACCCAGTCATCCTACCACGCCTTCCAACCACTGACTATAGGTTAAAGCTGTAAACCAAAAGAATCCTCTTGTGCTTTAAGTTGCAAATGTCAGATATTTTGTTCCATTGACAAGAACAGTAACTAAGACAATATCTAAGATAGATAGATAGATAGATAGATAGATAGATAGATAGATAGATAGAGTCTGTACAGTCATCTAAAAATAAGCTCATATTAAATATTATTTAATGGATTCCTCAATATTTTTCTATAGGTTTCTAGGAGTCTGAATCCTACTGCTTAGAGACAACTGGTTCACTAGGATAACATAATCTACTTTAAGTTGTCTAGCTGGTTTGAATAATTTCTTTTTCTTTTGGAGGTACCTGCACTTTTCATTTGGTTGGGTAGCTGAAGCCCTGAGTTTTGCCATAATGTCCTGGGAAACCACTCATCTTCGTGTTATCTCTTCCCTTGGGAATGCCATTGCATAGCACCAAATCAGTTCTGAGCTTGCCTTACAGAGCACTGAAGTGTTTGCAACTTGCTACTGACTTTGTACTGCATGTAGTGTCATTCAATCAGGATTTCAGGGAAATTGAGAGCATGATAAGAATTCACATTGTCAGGTAAATAAAATTTCCATCTCTCAGTAGTTTTGAATAAATATACAGTGGTTTCTAAATTTTTAAAGGATATATCATCCTCTTGCCAAAGGAGTAAATAGGATAGACTATTATTGCTCTAATATTATTCATAAATTGTAAGTAAAAGAAAAATCATAAAGTCAGCCAGCAGATTT
Organism: Myocastor coypus; assembly: GCA_004027025.1. Classification (NCBI taxonomy): domain Eukaryota; kingdom Metazoa; phylum Chordata; class Mammalia; order Rodentia; family Myocastoridae; genus Myocastor; species Myocastor coypus. The sequence goes on along the minus strand of PVJA010000219.1, from coordinate 138,184 downwards.
CTAGATCAAGTGTTGTCTCAGCAATACAGCATTATCCTTATCCTATAGCTCTGCACACTAGATTGATACTAATACTTTTGATAACTTCTAGTGTCAATTTCCTTGGGTCTGATTTCTTCACAACTTGAAACACTTTGTAAGCTTCAAGGTTACAGTGCAATTTGAGAGGCTCTGAGAACATTTTTAGAATCCTTACCACAGAATGGACATGTCATTCTGATCTTGGCTTAATGAATTCTCAGTCAAAATGCAAAAATTTTAGCCTGAAAAAATATGAGGAATATGATTATGTGGATTGATTTAGTAATGCTTCTCCAAAAGTATCCTGTAGAGGAATAGGGAAGATCATCTGTTATCTAAGGGTTACCTCCTCTTGAAGGGAAAAGATGTTGAAGGACGGTTGCTGACCAGATACTTAGCCTTTTCTACCATATTGACTCAAATAACGTTTACTAATATCATAGTTACTCTTCTTTCATTGTTGGCACCCAAAATGAAGGAAGGAAAGGTTTATTTAGCTCACAGTTACTAGAGGTTTCAGTTCATATTTGGCTGGCTCCAAGGCTGAGTGGAACAGGGCAGAGCGCATCCAGTTCATGGTGGCAGGAGAGCAACAAATGGTGACAGAGGCAACCAACCAACCATGGCAACAGAGAGCAACAGAGAGAGTCTGTTTCTCTGTCTCTCATAATACATTCAGACTCTCTGCCTCAGTCTATCAACCTCGGCCCACACCCATAATCACAGCAGTACTCAGACCCATAATCCCATCAGTACATAATGCCAGTGGATTATGAGTCAAGACTCAAACTCTACAAGTCCTCGCCCCATGACTGCATGAGGCTTTGGGGGGACAACTAGACACAAACCATAACAAGTAACTTCTGCCTGTTGACCTCAGACATCCATGAGGATTCAAGGACAATTAACTTCCTATGACACTCCCCAAAATAATGCTATGAAAATAAAGCTATGTTCCACTCCTTTTTGTTATATATTTCCTTTAGTTCCTTAGTAGCAATATAATGACTCGTATTTGCTGCATGTATATTGAGGTACATGTTCGTACCTCACTGAGAACCTTCTGGGGATTTAATACTCCAATACCCATTGGAGTCAGTGCTATTGCTATGCTCAGCTCATTACTAAGGAATCAGTTATAGGGGGAAGTTACATAATAAAGACATGCAATTTGCAAATGGAAAAATCTAGCTTCAATTTAGCAATTGTGCCTTCAGAAAAGAGCCTTTCATTACTTTGCCATAGAATTTGCATCACAGTTGAGAATACTACATAAACCCCAGAACAGCTTAAGCATTTGCTATCAACAAAGCTTGATGGAAATATATAAAAAGTCAGTAATACAGCCGATGATAAAGTAGCTCTAACAAAATGCAGAGAGTAATTGGTATTGATCAAGGATGATGTTATCTCTGTGTTGATAGAAACACCGTTTCTATTCCTAGCCTCTTCCTCACATGTGAAGTGATTTCCCACCTAAGCACACTGGTCTCTCAGGATTAATTGTTAAAGTTGGTCTACTCAAGAAAATAACTACTCAAAAGATTCATCTAATACAACTATCTTATTATAAAATTTTTATGCTGTTTACAAATGCAATTTCCAAAAATCTCTTTCACACACACACAGAATAGGTTGACTCATCATGGCAAAGAACTACAGAGTTCTTTAGTGTGAGAGACTGATAGTTTATTAAGCAGAATCAAAGAAATCCACACCCAGAAAATAGTGCAGGACATGAGAGTGAGATACATTATGTCCAGGGTTAGGAGCATTTATGTGCTCTTAAAGTATCCTCAGGATGGGTTATCTAGGATGTGTACTCCCAGCTTCTTTCAAGTTAGTCATTAATGGGCCAACTTAAAATTCAACCCATTTACATATGTTTGAAGTTTAGACATATGGTATCAAATTGATAGGAGGGAAGAAATGTATGGAATTTTAAAGTTAATACTAGCAGAAGAAAAGCACAAACTTATTGTCTATTTATGATTTTTCAGAATTTAAGAATAAGAATCTTTTTATTTATTTATTTATTTGGTACAGGGTCTCACTGTGCAGCTCGGACTAGTAGTGATCCTCCTGTTTTCAGCCTCCTTCAGTGCTGGGATTACAGGTGTGCGCCACTATGCCCTGTCTCAGTGGCCAAGCAGCACGTTCAGGGAGGCAGGGCTGATGCAGCATGTGGTGTCAGGGATTAAACCTTGGTCCCTGTTGTTGCCTGAGCAGCTACTGAGCTATTGCATTAACCCTCATGAGTAAGAATCTTAGAAGAAAAAATTTCTATAGATGGAAAATAGAAGAATTTTAACCTTGGGCAATTTTGATTATGCTTTGAAGCTCCGGTTTCCTTAACAGTACCATTTTAAAAATTGTAACTTATTTGTCTCCTTTCTGCCTATTTTTACTTCTTTTATTCTACCTCTGTTCACACATGCAAATACTGCGATGAATTTTCAGCCATTTTCTATATTTTGTCTCATCTGTCACATGTTTCGCAAACAGAAAAATATGGGCTAAGTAATTCACATTTATCACTGTCTCTGCTGTCTTGTGTGATTGCTGTTTTATTATCGTCCCTACATATAACTCACCTTCCTTTGCTCTAATTTTTTTCATAAATCATTTCAAAATTATTGGGACATAATGTTTCCTTCACTTTGCATATAATTATTCCTATAGCCTGGCAGCCTTAATCCTTTCATATCTGGCATAGTGTCAGGTGAAATTTACAGAGCTGGCTTTCTTGACTACCATATAAATCTCTTGTCAAGAGACACGAGCCTTATCTTGGTTGAAGAAATTCCCATTGCTGTTTAGAATCTGAGTGGCTAGCAGCTGGGTACTAAGTATATAATGAGCTGCTTGATTACTTTCTACGAGGTAAGATCTATCCATCGAATTTAATCTTTTATTATCATATATAACCATCTATTTGTCCTAATTATACTTGCTTTAAAATTTGGGAGCCACTGTCTGCTTCTAAATTTCTCTTATTTCCATCCTTTCTCTTAGAGTGTCATTGTCTTTTTAAACTTTCATCTGTTTTCCTCTAGATTATGGTAGCAGCATGACTAAGTTTTTTATTTCCAACTTTACCCCTTTTTAACGAGTCTCTACAGAGTCCAGCATAGTCACCATTTGTTAAATATTTACGAGATAAATGACTGAATTCATGAGGTTGTAACAATGTGTTATATATTCAAAGTGTAATACTTATTAGACTAGCACTTAGCTCACACAGTCACAAACCTATTCATTGAGACAGAATTTGTTATGAAAATATTTTTTAACTCATTTTTCCAAGTCTAAATATCAAACTTCTTACTCAATTAGACAGTACTAACTGTAGGGTTCCTGTGGGTGTAATTTGGTTTGATAGGGTTTTTAAAATCAGTGCCTTGACAAACTGCAAATAGATTATCAAGAATGACTAAATCTCCACTCTGAAACAAAAAGACCTTCCACATCAGTGTGAAACTTAAATACAATGAGTGAGAAAAAAAGATAGAACAGCTCCTGAGAATGAAAGCCCAATTCTCCCCCACCAGAAAAGCATGATAATACTTTTCGATCTACTCCTGGAAGAGCTTCTGCCCTATTCAACAAGGCCCACCTGCAGGGTGTCCCAAATGATCTTATCTAGATGGGTTTGGCTGCTGCTCACTTGTGTACATGGCTAGTGTGTCCTTGGATTTATTGTGCAGTCCTGTAGCATCTCTTTCTAAAGTGAGCACTCTATTTCAGAGCCTGCTCTGCTTTCTGCCACCTTTATTTCAAAAGGTTGTCCTGCATCATCCCTGTGCAAGGTATGGATGAGAATGATGTTAGGCTCCTTTTAACTATCAGAGGATCTTCTTGTTTGATGAATGATCAAAAAAGAATTAGTCTTTGGATCAAAGATGCTATTATTTTTGTGCAGCTCTGTTAAACAAGCAACAGTAGATCAAGTTAATACCATTAAATATATAAGGTAGAAATTTGTTTGGCTACACTAGCATAATAATTTTCAGATTTATACTCAGTGCACTTTTTTTGAATATTACAGTGCCTTGGCTTCTACAACAAAACTCAGAGCACCTAAATAAATATTCTCTGTGTTTTCTGAAGACTTGTTAGGCAACATGCTAAACTAGAACTGTTTCTATGCACTTCCTAATTTTAGGACTACAGCATCGTGGTCTTTTTTAAAGGGATGAAGACAACGCAATTAAGACTAGCCTACAAGTGATGTAGTCACAAATTGGTCTAAATGTTGATGAGCAGAGCATAGTCATGACCAATCATCTTCCAGAAGCCCTAGCTCTGAACATATGAGGCTTTCAAAGGAAACCCTGAATCTCAACCATAATATCCCACGCCTAGCCTTCAAAAGACTCATGCCCATCTCTTTACGCAAAGTCCACTTAGACAATCTCAATGAGTTTCCAAAGCCCTAATAGCTCCACCTTTGCTAAAAAGTTCAAGTTTAAAGTTGCCTCTGAGACTCAAGGCAAACTCTTAACTGGGAGCCCTTGTCAAAATCAAAGAAAAGTTGAACATTAAGAATATACAATGACACAGAGTAAACGTTTTCCTTCTAAAAAAGATAAATTTAGAGATCAAAAATGTTGGACCAAAGTGAGACCAAACTCCAGAAGAAGAACTATTAGTTTCAGGTGCAGCATCTGGAAAACTTTTTGGCAAAATAATGGACTTCAAAAGGCTGGAGTAGCATTGCTTCTATGGCACTGCTAGTTGTAGCAATGCCATCTACAATGGCACCAGTCTTGGGCTACTTCTGCTCATTTCCTGCAGCATTTCTCAGCAGACATTTCACATTCATGGAACCCTACTTTAGCAGTTCTCCAAATTACTAAAGTCTCCACTGTGCTTTTGTCTTTACTTTCACTGCCCCCTTAGAGACACACTGAATATTCTTCTGAAGGGGCTGAGGGCTGTCTCCCTGACAGTGCAACATCTGCATTCCATATGGCTGTAAGACTAGCACCATCAGGATGACCTGAGTGTCTTCTGGCAGTTCAAGCAGCAGTCCAAAACCATTATATCATGGCTACAGTGTCCTTGGGAGAGCTGACCATTGTAAAACAAATCCTTTAAAGCCACTTCCCTAGATATCCCTTCTTGAGCAGGGTGTTGCAGAGCTCTCTTCTCACAAAAAAAAAAAAAAGTCTTTTAATCAGTTTACCCTTTTATACCCTTGAACCATAAATGGTAGGAGTCTGGCTCATTCTTATGATATCTTAAAGTCATCTTTACTGTGTTTCTAGTGCAAAATGCTTAGCTGCTTTTTTAAAAAATTATTTATTTGGTATAGGGTCTGACTATGCAGCTCAAACTTGTAGTAATCCTCCAGTTTTCAGCCTTCCCAGCACTGGGATACAGATGTACACTATCAAGCCCAGACTTAGTAGCTGACTCAGCATATCCTGGGGGTTGGGGCTGGCACTTCATGTAGTGCTGAGGATTGAACCCCAGTTCCTGCACTTGCCTAAGCAGGTGCATAAGCCACTAAGCTATTTTACCAGCCTTGCTTCGCTTCTTTTCAATGCTAATATTTTTTAACAGCCAAACAATGTTCTGCTCCACCTTATAGGCCCAAACTATGTGGGACCTTCCTTGCTAGACACCAGAACAAACCAATCTATTCACTCGTTTTCCCTTTGGTTTTGATTTTCTGGTAGACTTAACCAAAAGCCTCCAGCAGTATCCATGTTACAGCTTGAACATTGGGCTGCCTTGTCATCTTCTCCACTAGATTAATTACTCTACTTTTTCTAATCTCAGTCTCCTGCAAAGATTCAGATCATGGGCAAATATAGACAAATTTTCTTGTAGAGCATAGTAAACATGGTTTCAAGTCCAACTGTCCATGTAGTGCTTTTCTCTAAATGAAATTTCTTGAGTCAGTGTTTACTATCTGCATTCCTATCATCATTCTGGACTTCTGAGGTCTGATCAAAATTTCTCATCATGATCACCTTGTAGGATTCTACAGTGTCTCTTTTCAGAATCTGTAGATATTTCTAAACTCTCTACTAATCACTTCCAAAGGCTTCTTAATCACATGATCAGGAATAAGAATCATACCAACTTTTTATGTGGTACAAGAATCTGTCTTAGTCACTTTTCTCATCTAGGACAAAACACTCAAATTTTACAACTTAAAGGAAGAAAGATTTATTTTAATTGATGACAAATGTCCATGGTTAGATAATTCCAGGGCAGAAATAGCATTGCAGAGGTCCTGGACAGAATAGTTGCTCATGCCATGGTAGAAAAGGAGAGAAAGAAGAGAAGAGCGAGGTGGAAGGTATACTTCTACACATCATAGCCTCCGTGACCTGACACTAGCCATGCTCCACATTCTAATAGTTAAAAGAGTTTAGGAGGGTGGGCACCATTGTGATCTATCCTCTTCCAAACACATGAGGGGGCTTTGGGGGGATATCTCAATTCTAAATCATAACAAGTTTGGTTAATTTAACTGCTACACTTAAATTTTTCATTTTATTTCCTGACTTTTACATACATCACTGAGTCCTGCTCTTTTTATCTTTGAGTCCAGGAATCCAAAAGCTTGTTTAAATACTTATTTTTCCTTGTTATATGGTACACTATTGGTTATATTTTGTTCAGTGGCTAGAATAATTTATTTAAGATATAAAACTTAAAACTTCAATGACTTAGGGTGTGAACAAGTTTCTTTGGCTGCCACACAAGTAGAAGTGCTGTCAGAATCTCTGTTCTAGTTTTAGTTAAGAAAGAACGTTAAAAGCCAGCCAAATAGCTCAACAGACTAAAGCACCTACTTAGGCAGATGAGGGGACTGCAGCTCAATCCCTAGTGTGCCATGCCAGCCTCACCCCTGGGGCACGCTGAGACTGAGTGTAATAGGCAATTGAGACAGTGTAGGGACCCATGCCTGTAATCCCAGCGCTTGGGAGGCTGAAAACAGGAAGGATCGCTATGAGTCCGATCTGTGTAGTGAGACCCTGTAGACCCTGTACTACACACATAAAAAGAGAGTGAATGTTAATAAGAAAATATTCAATAAAGACCCCAAGTGTGTTTACACATCAAAAAGTCACAGTATCAATAGTGTTTAGAAAAGTTATTGTGTCTGCATCTTATACTCTGAACAAGTACTATGAAGACAAGAATATTGCATTAATTGTATTAATTATTGTGACTGTCCTACTGATGTGTTTTGAAACTGTCTCATTGTTATTTCTTTCTTATTAAAATTAATAAAATTATTTTTAGAAGTCACAATATCATAGTCATATTCTTAAATAGAATATTAACCTTGCTAAGGAATTTATGGAGTTAACATATCCTTTAGTTCTTTTATGCTGTGATTAGCCATCTTTTGTGTTGATTTATGAAAAATAATACGGAAATAGGCCAGAATTAATTCGAAGTTAGATGTTTAGAAGAAACAAAAACCATCCTCATGGTCTGCGTGTAGTAAGTTATGGAGCCTAACCTGTTCAACCTTCTACTGTTTGTGGCAGCTACTGATGACTACAGCTTGTCCAGTGGCTCAGTAACAATACTCATCTCTGACATGGTAAATGTTTCCCTTATGAGTAGGTAGTATTTGTAGTGGAGGTCAAGCCTCGCTGAAGTGGAAGCATCACTACCGTGCTACTCCTTCCCAGGGTAGACATCATTCAAGTAAGAACTACCACACAGAAGTCTTTGAAAAACATGTGATCCTTGTTAATGGACACATAGTAGACACATATGCCTAAGAGAGGGCACAAACACCACCCAACCAGTGTCACAAATATCCTTTGATAATCATTTATAACTGCACACAAAAGTTTAATGATAAAAATAAATTGAGGCAATAAGTAAAGAATTTCTATATGTTAAAAACTAGGCAGTAAGTGTTTCAAGAAAATTATTATACAGTATGTAGTCTCTGCATATGCAATATAAAATTCTGTTAAGCACATTGAATTGTACTTGTATTTCCAAAACAACATAGCTCAAGAAAATCCCACTGTTTGAGGTTTGACCATAGCAACATATTAAAGGTCTAGTTGTAATTTGGAAAATTAATCTGTCAAACATTTTTATTTTTTTGGCATTCTTCCATTTTCCCAGTTTTTTCCCCCTTACTTCTTAGACTATACTTCATCTAGATTTTTCTTCTCTGTAAAATTTTGTTAATGTTATATTGTGCCAAAGTACCTTTTAGTGAGGTTTTTTTCTTTTTTTTTTTTTTTTTTTTTTTTTTTTTTTTTTTTTTTTTTTTTTTTTTTTTTTTT